>BSBM01000449.1:9877500-10170000 GCA_027924585.1 Larix kaempferi
TTTTTGACAAAAAAAACTGCAAAATTTTATGTTTTTCAACTTCGACCTCTTCAAACCCATATCTCCCTTAGGAATTTCAACTTGAGGTAAACACAAAGGTTTTACAGAATTGAATTAGCTTTCTACTCGTATTTTTTTTAAATTTTTTTATGGACATATCGTGGGACAAATTTGTTGTGAACATACGGCATATACTTGAAAATTGTAGGTATGGATAATGCTTGACCTGTGTTGACGACGGTTTTTTGATAGATGGTTATTCATTTTAGGGAAAAAAATTGTAGGATCATAATATACACACACTACACTGGATCCTGGACTATATTTTGAGTCTTTTAAGACTTGGGAACTATTTTAAATTATTTATCGAAACAACGTATGTTCAGAAAATGGTGCATTATCGACACATGTTTTTGTCTTCACATTTTCTTTCAAATGTGACTCTTATCAAACAAACTAAAACCAACCCATTGAAGAGGACACTTCAAGGAACATCCTTGTATTTTTTTTAATTTTTTTGGCTTCGTCATTGTGATGATATTGAATTTTCATTGTGACTGATTTTTCAGTCACTTAATTTTTTAATGATAAAGTTTAGTAAAAAAATAGAAAAAAATAGTAATCCTAAATGAAATCAAAAAAAAATTATATTACTAGAAAGTAGATTGAATGATGAATTTATTGGTATAAACTCCGACATGTAATTATCATGTTTTGCAGTGGTCCAACCTTGTTAAAGTGACACACTTCTGAATTTTGTAGACATGGTTTTGGAATTGTTGACCAAAAACTCTCGGCCCAGAAAATATCTCGGGCGAGAGATTTAAAATTTCTCGAGCGAGAAGTTTTCCCGCTCCAAAATTAACCCAGAGTTAACGAAAACTCTCGACTGAAAGATACTTTTAACTCTCGTCCTAGAGTTTATAACACTTCTTGCCTGAGAGTTATGTTACATAATGCCCCGAGAATCTTTTAGGGGCCGACACATTAAATATTTTATTCCCGTGATATTCGGACGGTATGCCCATATTTCTCGGCCGAGAGGTGTATATATAATCTCTCGGCCGAGATACTTTTCGAAATTATTTCATCCGAGGATATTTCAGCCAAGTTTTTTCTCAGCCGAGCGTTTCTGTTTTCAGACGAGGGTTTTTTCAGGCCTATCCCTTCCAAGAGATACACGGTATGTTAGTACATGTGCAAATTGGTATAAGATAGGGGATTTACACACTTTTGATTATATATTTGAGTGTTTACATCAATTTTTACATAAGTATTTTTTGCATATAGGAACTTGATTATATACATATATATCCATGCATATGGACGCATATGTATATATAATTGGGCATGAAGAACATGATTGTATATCCATGAAATATAATTATATATGGGGCATAGAGAAACTTACATATATAATTATACTTAGAGAAAATTATTTATATGTTTAGGTTGATGGTGATATATCACTTAACCTTGGAATCTTAATCATATTTCTTAAACATGCATAATTTATATCATGTTGAATTGTTGGGAAAATTTACTCATCGTAACTTATACTTAGTAGGAGTAAAGGTAGGAACGAGACCTTGTATTAAAAAAAAAATTACATCTATGGAATTGAGGTCCTTACATTTGGGTCACAGTATAGCTTTTATGGCATATATTATGTGAATGAGAACATAGAAGTCATTATGGGATAAAGTTATATATCTGAATGATACATAGAATAGATTGTAAGGGGCCCTACTTTTGGTATCAAATATTCTGCTCCCATAAAAAGATTATTGTAATGGGCCCTACTCTCAATTCTCATATATTTTCATGCATTGGATTTTAGGTTTTTAATTCTTTCAACATGGGAAACCAAAAGAAACGTAAAAAAAATATGATTGCACTAGAGGTGATGAAGAGGCAAGGAAAGAGAGGTCCCGTGTTTCTATGAGAAATTTAAGAAAAAAAAGAGCAAGGGAAAGAAACGTGGAGGCACATGGCGGTGACGAAGAAATTGAAAGTGTGAATGCACATGGCGGTGACGAAGAAATGTAGAATGTGAATGCACACGGCGGTGATGAAGGAATGCAAATAGTCGAGGATCACGTTGATGAAAGAAGTGAGGAACATGGAGGTGACGAGGAAATGACAAATGTGGAGCAAACTATTGGTGAGTAAATAATTTTTTTATATGTTTATCATTTACTTTATAATACTTGAGTATATATATATATATATATATATATATATATATATATATTTGATTTGAAAGTGAACACAATCTTATATAAATTTATATTTATTTTTATGCAGGGTCGACATCCAACATACAACATCCTACCACAATTACCAATTTACAGAGATTAACTGGAAGCTACAACAATATTGTCATTGATGATAATTTTTTGGAGAATTTGGATTCAAGTAAAATTGAAGAAATGGGACCTCAGATGCTTGATCGTATAGCTCGTTATAGAGCAGATAAGATAGTCAAAAAATATTTTGAAGGTATTTCTGTCATAGAACAAGCTCAATTGTTGCATAAATTGTTAAAGCGAAAATGTCTAAGAGATGCAATTACATTATTGGGCATTCAAAATGCCAAAGAGGCTAAGTCAAATCAGATTGGATCACAAAATTTGACCTCGGTCCTTGCATCACTTGCAAGAAGACGATCTCATAATTTCATGGTTACTCGTAAAGCAATTCTAACAGGGGTTGTGGCAAAAAACACTACAACTAGTCGTTTGTTGTCTACGACTGCAAGAACGTTAAAAACATCAAGAAAAAGTTTATGGAAGCATAAAAAAGGTTCGGGTTCAGTTAGATGAGGATGATGAAGTTGCATGTTGGGGTGTTATCTGTAGGCAACTTTATCAAGATAGACTTCCGAATAATGTGAGGGACATGGTGAAAGAGTTTTGGGATGTAAACTCACGTGTCTTACCAAATGAAAAGGATGTTGTGCGACGTCGTATATCGAAAGGAAACTATGAAACTCATGCCAAACACATAACAGCGATCACTCAGGAGGAAATGTTCAAAACTTTTATGGAGAGTAATGTTGATGTGAAGATTGCCCTTAGCACATTTGTGAAGCTTAAACCATGGTATGTCAGGCCCATCGTTGTTCGCGACACATGTTGTTGTCGATACCATGTAGAATTCGAATTATATTATGAGACATTTCTAACTTTTGGCATGCATTGTTGGCCAAATAACCCCCCTCCTTCGAGTGTTCGTGAATTTGTATCTAAAATATTATGTGCGCGAGAGAATCATCAAGTATTCTATAAGAAACAATGCGTTGGAGGTAAAAAATGTGAGGAATGTTTTGATTTGGCCCTTTTTAATGCTAACTACCCCATTGACGCAAACGGTCTTCAATTGTCAAATCGCATTGTGAAATGCAAGAGATATGTTTATGTTGATTATACTGCAGTTACAGATTCAACAACAACATCAGGAAAGCTTAATTTGGTTGAAAGTGATATCCCTTTGACAGATTTTATGAATTTGTTCAGGGATCAAATATATAAATATATCAAGCACTCTCACTCAGCACGATGGCAGGACTTACAGTTCAAGCAATCACGAGATGTATTTCCAAAAGGGACAATATTATCCATTGTCGATTTCGCAGAAAATTACACTTTCACTCCACAAAAAGAGATACAGAGTGAGTATTATCATTCATATCAGGTATCTATACTTGTGCATATTACGTATCGACATGCAGAGCTTGATGTGCATGCTTTTGATAGCAATGAAAATAATCATGAAGTGATTAAGAAGTATCATTTCTACATCAGTGATGATCGTGCACATGATACATGTTTTGTCCAGCATTGTTTTGGTATGCTTTTTCAAGAATTAAAAAGAAGAAGGGTCACTTTTAAAGAACATTGGGTGTGGTCAGATGGTTGTGCTGGTCAGTTTAAATCGGCACGATCATTCTTATGGTTGTCTCGCCTTCATAGAAACACGGATGTTCGCCACACATGGAGCTTTTTTGAAACGGGACATGGAAAAGGAGAACATGATGGTGCTGGGGCCTGCGTGAAACGTGCACTTAGGAGATATCAAATGAATCACTCTGCTTCTCGCCTTGCAAATTCAAACGATGTTGTTAATTGGTGCAAACAAAATTTGAGCCATGAATTCAATGAAAGGATGGGTAATGTGAGAAGGTTTTTCTGGAATATTGCAATGGGTGATGTTGACAGATCAATGCCGTATAATTGTACTGCAATCCCGAAAACAAGGGGCTTACACTCCATTAGGAGTAAGAAAATGGAAAATATACACGCAATCGAGAAACGAAAGTACTCTTGCTTCTGTCTTGCATGTATTGATGATGTAGAGTCTTTGGATGAGTGTCAAAACCAAACTAACAAATTTGTGAAACCATGGAGACACCAAGAATTGACACCATTGCCCCCATTTGGAAATATCAATGATGTAGAGTGCCACAATGAAGCGGTTGTGATTGACAAAGATTATGATCGTGTTTCTGATTTGGTTAGAGAAGGCGATGTATTTGCAGTCATTGCACCAGAAGATAATCCAGAAAATGTGCATTATTATTTATTGAGATGCACTAGGTCGAAAAGCACGTTGATGCAAGAATTTAAAGACCCGTCAAATTATACGTATGCAGTGGGTTCAATGGTTTTAATGGGACATTTCTTTGCAGAAGTAAGGAAATGTAAAGACCATATTCTTTTTCAAGACTACAAGTCAGATGTTATATGTGCTCAATACAATCATTTGGTCATAGCAGCCCTATTGCAATTGAAGGCAGTGAAGAGTAGGAAAAATTCCAAGCATCGTCAATGGAAATTGTTGATAGAAGATCATAATGCCATTCTTGAAAATATGCCACTGGCAATGTTCATATGATTCAAGAACACATCAAGGTTGACGAATGTTTTCTTTGATTCTAGAGTGGGTGGGTGGCCAAATGAGCTTCCACCTTCACGTGGTTGGCCTCGTCAGTAGATAATATATATAATTCTCGAAACTAAGAGAAGCTCTTTTTAACAACATATCCAATGATAACTCAAGGCTCGTATTGAACGGGCAAATTCACCATTATATTTCAATGATCTCCAATCAACATGAACATATGTCAATTTAAAGTTGAATTGTCCTTGATGCTAACTTTAATACCATCTACTCCAATATCTCTCATCCATACTTAAATAAAGAAATTTAATTACTTGTCGGAAAATACATCACACCACATCGTTGATGTGATGAGTACAAGAAAAACCCTCTACATGCACTCATACATATAGAAATTAAATACAAACTATATTTATGACACATAGCAAGTTAGAGGAGGTCAACATCAGGGTAGGATTAATTTTTAAGTAGATGTGGTTGGATCAACTTGATTTCACACAATCACCTTTCAGAAGGAATATGTTTATATCCAAAGGGATGATGCATTGTATTTAACATTCAATCATATCATTGCAAACTTTCTCATAATACACCTTATGTTCATTGTGTGGATGGTATCTTATTTGTTTATATTCTTTGATTTCAATTCCAATTTATTTTAGTATTTTTCGTGCGAAGGTAAGTAATATTAAATCATTGTATTTTGCATAAACTAGATCCTCAATCAAGATACGTTCTAGGTACTCATCACTCTGGAGCTGTTGATCATCTCTTGGGTTTCTAATTTCAAGCAACCCATGAAGGCCACTTATAATCTTACAAATAATAATAATTAAAATTATTTTTTTCTTATTAACTTCAAGAATTAAACTTTAAATACATGAATGGTGATGTTAATTAATGTAATGTAAAATTGTTTGAACTTGACGTTCTCTAATCTAATGGGATGGATATGTGTTGTTGCCTATTACAAAAGGTTAATATTATGACAGTACACTCATACCTATGGATGATAAATTACATTGGAGCATTAGGAATTGCAGTCTAGATCGCAACAAAGGGGGCTACTCAGACGGTTGCTACAAGGTATTACTAGAACAAATTGGTCACCTATGTTACAATAACCATCCCTCCATCGATTTGGATCGATAGAGATCCCCATCTGGTATAGATAGAGCTCAGAAACATGTCCAATAAGAAATTCAAAAAAAGGGAAAAAATAATAATACCCTAAAAAAAGTGGACACCAACTTTTCAAATACAACTAAGAGCACTTAAATATCCAAAAGTTAGTAAATATCCTTGATAGTTTTGTTTATAATATAGTTGTAGATAGTACATGTACATTCTTGGATTATGAATGGTTAAAAAATGAAGAGGTCACCATATAACTCGATAGTTAACAACAGTGTTAATACTTACTAATGAAAAGGGGAAGACAAGTTAATACTTTTTATCACACACCTATAATGTATACAAAACTAAATTTTTATCACACAAGTAGCCTCTTATAGTGTATACACAACAATTGTAATGTATACACAACAAATTTTATATCACACAACTATATTTTTATTACATAAATCGATATTTTTTATCACACAACTATAGTGTATACACAACTATGCTTTTTTATCACACAACAACTATAATGTATGTAGTGTCGACATACTAAGGGTTAATTCTTATTTAGGATATACACAACTAGCCTCTTATAGGGTAAAGTAAAAAAATTGTGATTTTTTTGAAAACTGAGGGATATAAAGAAATTGACCTTTTTTTAAACAATGTATGTAGTTTTGACATATGGACGGTAAATTCTTATTTAGAATGAGGATGAAGGTAATGTGATGTCACCACTAAAACACTTTGAATATGCCACAACAACCTTGTCGGATAATAATTGAAATGTACCATGTATGTGATTCCGAAACAATATGTGATGCACCATTTGTATATCATCATGCATAACTAATAATGAACCTTTGGTTGTGAATAATTAACTCATTTATTTCATTAAATGTCAAAGACTCCCCAATGGTAGAAACCCAAATGACTTCGAGCTAGCTAGAAGAATTTATTTCATTAAATGTCAAAGACTCCCCAATGGTAGAAACCCAAATGACTTCGAGCTAGCTAGAAGACTATGTCAGGTTCTCAAATGTAAGATGAAAGTAGGTAGTTAGAAGAAAGAGAATTCTAAGTATTTCATTTTCCATAGTCTTTCTAAGAATCCATGAAGGGTTTGTTGTTTCAAATAATTCCACGTCTTTCATTATGCTACCAAGACTGAGAATTGGTTACATAGTCATGAGGTGTAGGTAACTGCTTCAATATTTGAGGACTTCAATCATTTCGAGAAATTATTAAAAAGTAGCCACATCGCTGCCCCAATTAAGTGTGCTTTCATGTTGGTATATACGCTTCGTATTACACATTTGATTATCTTTAAAGGTTCCTTACAAGATTCTAAAGGACTACTCATTTATAGATATGAAAAGAGGGAATTTTTGTTGATTTCAAGTGCTAGAAAATGGGTCGAAACCAACCCATATGAAACCCTTAAACCTAACTAATTTGTTGTCACAAATGGTTGTACCAATTTATTTGGATTTCTGTTCAAAGGCTGCCATATACTCTTCACAATGTTAACCCTAATGCTACTGTCATATGTTTGAGGAGTCCTAAAAGACTATTGACCAAAGCATCTCAATGCTGCTACAAGGAATGGGGGATATGATTATCTTTTAATCTAGATACTCATGCTCCAAACTTGTTCTTATATCATTGTAAGAGATGTCCCAAATGATCTTCAAGTCATCACTGATATGTTGGTAAATTTCGACACCTTTAGATACCTCAAGGTATACGATGTTGCAAAACTTCCACAAAACAATGTCTAAACAAGTGCAAACATCCACACTATCAACCAATGGGAGGTCTCCATGATGCTACAAAATCATATCGATCATTGATGAGTGCCCACAAGGAAATGAGGTCATTTGATTCACTTATTTTCACATTGCAAAAGGGGTGTATGTTTACATGATCCTCGATGCATAGAGACAACCCCTTCAAGAAAAAGTCACATCTCATGGATATTTTGATAGGTTGTATACTATTGCTGGAACAATCTTCAATACTTGTTGCTCTAGGGTATGGGTTGTTGTATCACACATTGTTATTTGAATACTGAAACGTCTGCTCATAGACCAATCATGTGCCACACATTGTGTTCACGACTATATTTTTGGTGATGAAAATGGAGGCTTCCAGGAGGTGATTCAGATCTACCCCAATTATCACCAGTTTTTATCTTTCAAGGGAATGCTTTCTCCAAGCACGTGAAGGGTGTCAAATGTCATTATTTCTAGTGTGCCAATGCTAGGATATTTGGTCATATTTCAACCCTATATTGAGAAACATTTTTATTTTCTAAAGCAGGGTTGGCAAACATCTTATCCTAACAATAGTTTTATCTTACACAACTGGGTCTTAACCAAAGGTGATTCACTAGACAAGAGGAAAAATGCAATTTATTGCTTAGATGCTAGAGTTTTGGTGTATTGAGGAGGCTAAAAAGTCAATACTAATTTAGGCTCCAATGCATGTGCTAAAATTGAACAATGCTTTAAATACAGAAGAAATTGATTATCTGTCAAATTTGATTGAGAAACAAAGACAAATTCATATACGTTTAAAGTTTCATGATAGTTATGTAAGGTATAAAATGAGCAGGTAGAGTGGATTTATCTTAATTAGAAACAATAAAAAAATCCTTTCTCAATTAGAAACAATAAAAAAATCCTTTCTCAATTAGAAACAATAATACAATAAAAAACAATAAGCATATACGTACTGTCAGTCTGCAAAGAAGTATAATTTGTATTCCTCAGGAAATAGTCCATGCACATGTTCATATCAGCTTTAGACCATGATGCAATGGTCATTGAAAGGCCTCAACTTGTAATATTTTTGCACACTAAAGAGCATGTCTTGGAAATATTAAATATATTAGGAAACTGTAGATTTCATACATATAAATTTAAACCATGAAAGATTAGTGAAAATAGTTTCAAGGCAGGGTGGGCAGTGGCCACTATGACAAAGTTCCTGGCAAAAATGCTTCCCACATTGCAACTTTTTCCCACAGGACATTTCACATAAATGTGGATCCCAATCACCTAAATGAGTATTTGAACCACCTCGATTTGCAAGAGTGCAGCATCTTTCACTGCACCTATGTCTACCACAATTTTTCTTTTGTCCACAAGACTTTTCACATGTGAATTCAGTATTTTCCTCTACAGATAACAACGTCTTCCAACAAGGGATTGTCTGAGATGATGATCCACATCGACATTTCTGATTAACAGAAACCAAGAAAGGAGCACATTTACCATGGTGACAAGTATTTATACACAAATGTTTATCGCAGGGAAGAAGCTTCTCACATACCTCTGAGTAGGTTGGCACACTATCCATGCTAACTCTTCCTCTGACTTTGCAACTTGGATTTACCACAGGGGCAAGATTTGACCTTCCCAGGTGATAGTTCACAATCTCCACATTCTCCAGGATGACATCTCTTCTAGCACTTATGATTTTGACAGGAAAGCATCTTCATGCATAGGATGAAAGCTGCACAGACTGACAACTGGGGCATCTCCAATTGGAACCCTGACTTTGTCCAACAGACAAATCTACACAGGATGGAGTTCCTGCCCATTTCCTTCCACAGTGTAGGTGAAAAATAGCATAACAGCTGCCACAAGACCATAACACGGCCGCAAAACTTGAAATAGGATAGATGACCAGGATTCACTGTAGATGCTGCAAGAGGAAGGAATAAGATTCTCAAATATTCGAGTAACCATACAGTTTTAAACCATACATGACAAAAACAAAAGTGGTATTCCAATACCCGCCATAACCAAATAATTTGATCGCCAGAAGCTCAGTCACAAAGGAAACTATGTTCAAGTAACCAAAAATGATCGTTCAAGTAACAAAAAATGATCGTCATGCCATTGGTCATTTCTTACTATCGCAAAAAATGGCGACAATTGATTTACAACTAGAGCATATCGATCTCAACCTTCGGATCAGAACACCAATGGCTCCTGGTTTTCTGTGGGCTGCAAAGTCAAAATAAAAAGTTAATATATATATATGTATACAAGTTTGGGGACAAACTATAATCTTGTAGGATAATCCTGTACACACCCTCTGTATCAAACTCTAAGTGAATACACTTCAGTGAAACATATAGATACAATAAATAGCTGGAGGGAGATGTCTTTGAGGGAGATGTTCTTGCAAGCTATTAGCTAGCTCAAAATAGACATCCAAACTCTCCTATAAAATAGCAGTTCATGCATGCTAACTTTGTTGACCAAGATGAGCAGCTGACTATAATAGTAAAAATTAACAATAACCTTATCAGTCGTTTCCAACAATATTTCTCCACAGGTCTTAGTGTTTGAATAATAGATTTTATGATAAAAATCAAAGGTACTTACGACATAGGAGACACAAAATACTATATTCATCCACAAGAAACACATTTAGTTGAAAACATAAAACAAGTATGCAAACAATGCAACCTTGCACCTGAAACTAGTATACAAGGACTTGTTTTATCAATGAACACATACCTTATTGGATCTATTGCAACAATTGTCACTGGATTCCAACAATACAATAGACAATTTGAACTGGTTGTCATAGATGGATTCATGCAAGCCGATACTGGAATTGTGCGTGGTTTTCTGTTTTGGATGCCATGTTTTCTATTTTGGATTAGAAACATTTATTGATGTGCTCAATGATGAATTTGCAAAATCACATTTGCTATCAGTCCTAAAATCAACAACTCGGGCAAATACCTATCACCCTTCTCCTCATTCTATTCAAACTCTATACTCTCTTCATGTCATACTACATTTTATTTTATTTTTTTACTACGCAGAAACAAGACACGATATATAATTATTGTTTGTTTTATCCTTTCATAGATACATGGAATTTCAAAAGCAAAAAGTGTCTATTCTTCGCCATTCCAAAAACTTTGCGACAAATGCAAACAACTACTTCCCGCGAACTCAATGGAATGCACACTCTGCAAAGAACACACAATTTGCAAATATGAGAACAACATTGAATGTATTCTAGATATTGATGATGAAAGACTAGAATGTGTGCTCCAAATGCCACAACTTCAGGTTTGTTCTCCAGCAATTGCACAAATCTTCCAGGTTTGTTCTCCAGCAATTGCACAAATTTTCATAATGTCTGTGGTCTACAGGTAACTTTGCTCTTTATAGAATACCCAATCAAATTCTGGTTTCTCTCTACATATGTTCTATGCATTTGCTGTAAACAATGTCTCTGGAAAATGCAATATTTTCCAGGTTCACCCCATTGAAATCCTCTGACATCTCCCTCTCATAGGGAGCAAACAACTCCATACACAAATTCTGGAAGATTTCATATGCACATCATTGATACCATGTCAAATTTTAACACATGATACAAAATATATGTACCCAATAGAATTAATCTTACAAATGTGGATCTAGAAATTAGAATACACCTATAAAACATCATAATTGGATATAACAAAATATGTATTGTAAATTCAAGGGTATAGGCACTACATTCTACAAGAAAGTCAAAATAGTGAACCAAAAAACAACTAAATCTGTACTGACAAAATTCTATAAAGTAAAACAATTGGTTGTTATTTGCACCGATAAAATCACTAACTCTTTGTTACTCTTAATGAAGAATTACAATAATCCTGTTCATAAATATTGATTGGTAGTCTAGTTTGACTAGTAAACAATTTATGTATTGCTTGCAACTAGATACAAGTGCTCATACTGATGTTTGTAAAAAATAGACAAATATAGAATAAGGCCCAAGAAGGAGGGTGCCTCCACCAAATAAGGATAATGATTAAGTATCAAGTCAAAACCACAATGTGTGTCCTCCAAAAATTTCCCAAGTGTAATGCTCCATCCTCAAAGCAAATGCAAGCATCTAACATAGGTTTGGACTCCTTGGATATAGGGTTTGACTCCTAAAATCCTCCAACAACCAACTAACTCCTTAAAGTGAGTAACTAACCATCCAGATTTGGCTATCCAAGAAAGGGTCCACCAAATGTGAAAGGTCCTAATAACATTGGAGATTTCCTTTCATCCCTTTCTATTCATTATTCTAGTTGACACATTGGGAAGAGACCTATCAAAAGCAAGAGAATTTGATTGGATTAAAGGATTGGAGGATTACAAAATTTAATTGGATTAAGGGATTAGGGATGTATTCATGCCCAAAATTGTTGTTGATGTTGATCTACTACTAGTTTCAGGTATAGAGATGAGTTTTTAGGCTGTTATGTGACTGATGTTCCATGAAAATACCCCTACCGATCCTCTGCCACCTATTATTTTAAATTTATGCTATGTGCATATTCAATTGTGACAGCATGTGCATATTCCATTGTTACATTGACCTGCAAAGTGTGTACATTGAACAACATCATAACTCAAAACTTTAATGCGCTTTAAAGATGACAATTGCTATACTATAAAGAAGTATTGAATGTATACATGAAATTGCTAACTTACATTTTATACAAGTTTTAATGCAAGGTCCTTCGCAACATCACCATCCTAGTAATGTATTGAACCGATTAAATTACTAATTTTATCAACATTTTCTAACACGATCTGAACCTGCACACATGGATAGCACATTTAGATATCAACCAAAGAATCAACATAGGTGAACAAAAAACCAAAAAACAGAACTAATTTGAAAGAATCTACTCAGAATTCAAGTCATTAACTAACTCACATCTCTATTTAAAACTCTAGTTTCAGTGAAATGTTTTGCCTCTCTGGGATGTGGATCTGGCAGAACTTCAGCAGCAACGGCTGTACATGTAGCAAGCCTCTGTGCAGTTGTTAAAGATGATGGAGATTCAGCTTCCCCAATAGTTTCATCTGAAACTGTTTCAATGGGTGCTGGGGTCTCTGCTGCGACCGGTTTTCTTCCAATAGATGGACACTTTATATAAAATAGACCAATAATAAATATAAATACAAAATTAATTAGAGACTGCTGACTTGGTATATATACATAGTTCTAGAAAACTCATTTCTAAATATTAATACACAACAATATACACCAAATGCCTCACCTGGATCCCTGCCATGAAAACTCGCACAAACTTAAATGTAGGGAGTAAATAAACCCGTATTGTACTTCCATCTCGAACTTGCTCCACAAGAGCTTCCATAGGTTTTCCTTTATTTGAAAATAAGAGGGAGATTGCATCTAAGTTGCTTGGATCTCCTATAGCTGATGGAGGCAAGTCCCGAATAGATGCCTCTGAAGCACCAAGTGTTTGTCACAAACACACCTGATGAATTTTCCTGAGATCTTTGGTCTTATGCAGCAAAAATGTGCCAGAAAGGATTGTAGCAAAACCACACATCTCGGTGACGATTTGAGATGGATCTTGCCTGTCCCAGTCCTGAAACAACCAAGCAAAATTCTAATCAATTGTTGTGCTTTAGCATTAATAAACAAGCAAAACATAAAAGCATTATGAAAGCAAAACATAAAAGCATTATGAAAGCTGATCAACCTCATCTATTGCTGCAGTAGGATGACATTGACACATGGCAAAGTAGATCAAAACTAACATTGATAATCATCCAGGGTGAAAAATAGCATAACAGTTGCCACAAGACCATAAAACGGCCGCAAAACTGGAAATAGGACGGATGACAAGGATTCACTCGAGATGCTGCAAGAGGAAGGAATAAGATGATCAGATATGCGAGTAACCACACAGTTTCTAACCATACTTGACAAAAATAAAAGTGATATTCCAATACCTGCCATAACCAAATAATTTGATCACCAGTAGTTCAGTCACAAGGAAACTATGTTCAAGTAAACAAAAAGGATCGTTCAAGTAACAAAAAATGATCATCATGCCCTTGGTCATTTCTTACTATCGCAAAAAATGGTGACAATTGATTTACAAGTAGATCAAATCGATCTCAACCTTCGGACCGGAACACCAATGGCTCCTGGGTTTCTGTGGGCTGCAAAGTCAAAATGAAAAGTTAATATATATATATATATATATATATATATGTATACAAGTTTTGGGACAAACTATAATCCTGTAGGATAATCCTGTACACACCCTCTAAGGAGGGTTCCATGGACAAACTAAGCTCCTTCATTGACCAACAGTTAAAGGAGCCTTGTTCCAATAGCCATACTTTAAATGATATCAAAATTACCCAGCTCAAAAACCTTACAAAGAGAGAAGACATGGAAATAGCAGGAAAGACAATGACTATGAAAGAAAAAGAAAAAGTGTGATATGCAGATGAAAAGGTGGCACAAATGGATTTTTTTATTTTCAATGTCCCATATATTTGTCATAGGTTATAGCACAGAAAATAGCAAAAACATTTTATGATATATGAATATGTGCAAAACCTATTACAGGAAAAAAGAATGAAAACGAGAGTCTGAAATCAAGTGTGAGAGTGAGACTTTTTTCAAAGTGTCACTTGAAAGGATGCAAGTGAAAATACTGTTATTGATATTATCAGAAAAATTAGGGCCAATGAAAACTATGGAAAAAAAAGGAATTAGAATACATGTTGCATGGTCATATACATATTGTCTAGATTATCAGAAGAAGCAAATTCATTGTATAAATTGAAATGGAAGGAAAACAGTCTAGTGAAAATGGTTTTGAAGATCATGTATCAAAGAAATGGAAAGTGCAATTGGAATAGTTGTAGTTTTCCATTTGCAGGTGGCAATTTTTTTGAAAAATCTAGATGGAAGCAGAAGACAAAAGCCAATCTGGATTGCCAATGCCATCGGATTATAGCTCCATTCTCTCATTGATCAGGATGACCGATGCCTCTTCCCTTTTTCTTGCAGCTCTCGCACCAACAGTTACACCTCATGACAAAACAATTCTTATATGAACTCACTATCAACTTCCTCTATAACAGGTCTTCTAGGAGGGCCACAAAACAATCCCTTCCAACTTCCAACATTTCCTCTTATCCAGTGAGTGATTCAATGGTCAAAAAGAGAGTTGGTGACATGATTTGTTCTGCATCATCCATTCTAGCGATATGCCACGACACTGATTTCCAGTTGCTAATTTGTGGCACTACATGGAAGAAGGAAACTACATACATTTTTTGTAGCTTGCTTACTCCAGATAAGTCAGCTATGTTTTGGGACAAGCAACTATGCTAGTTGATGTGACTAGAAAGGGAGGGTGAGTAAATACAAGATAATGAAACATATAACTAAGATATATTCCCCTCCTTTGATCACAAATAGGCCAAAGGGAATGCTAAGTACAATAGTGCAAGATAAAAGTGGGAGTGCAAAGGACATTGCTATAAAAGTATCTAAAGCATAAAGCATATCTAAACTATGCTACGTTAGATAAGATCTATGGGCTAAGACCATGAAATTGAGAATAAGAGGTAATGCTACTTCATATATACTA
Source organism: Larix kaempferi (assembly GCA_027924585.1). Lineage (NCBI taxonomy): Eukaryota > Viridiplantae > Streptophyta > Pinopsida > Pinales > Pinaceae > Larix > Larix kaempferi. Next base: position 9,892,976 of record BSBM01000449.1, read on the forward strand.
TATAATTAAAATCTAGTGCTACTTCATATATAGTAGTGCTACTTCATATAATTAAAATGCAGTGCTACTTCATATATACTATATAATTAAAATCTATTATAATACCCATGGAATTCTATCAATATTATTATTTATTCTCATATGAGATCAGACTTGGGACTTTATTAAAATCAAAAGTCATTTCTGGCATTGTTATGGTGCTAAATTAGGCATGAAGTTCAAATATAAATCCAAATTTGTGGCACAATCTCGGTTAATTATTCTCTACTACAAGACTCCCTTTCCCATTTTCAATAATTGACTCATTTGGAATACAATATGAAAACATTTCAAACTGGAGTTGATTGGGAAAGTCATCTTTCATGATTTCTAGAATGTGTTGGATTTTCTAAAATACCTTGTTTCCCTGTATTGATGAATATCCATGATTGAAACTCATTAAGGAAGGAGTTATAGGTGAGAAAAACCATGGCTAATTCCATGGGTGATTGAGACATGTTGATGAAGTAGGATTGGATTGGACTTCCTCAATAATAAAGAAATTTTAGAAAACCTTGCTAATGATGAATAAAAACAAAAAAAACACAAATATAATAACATTTTTTAAAAAAGAGATACACGCATAACCATGGTCTACCCATTTATTATTTTAGATTTAGGCAAGATCATTTGCATGTGACCAACTTTAGGGTCGAGTTGTTCTCCTAGGGTTTGGTTGTTCATCACACTCCACAAACTGTAGACTACTAGAGGGAGGTGCAACTTCTCCATAACTAGAATCCCTCGATTTGTATGAAAATTTACCTATGGTTTGTTCTACAACTTTGAGCACACCTAGAAAAGACTTGGAGCAGTCTACACCCTTTATTCTTAGGATCCTACTAGGTTTAGGTACAGAATTTTTGGGAACACTTTATAACCATGAGAATGCAGTATAGTTTTTCTATGCAATAATTTTGTTCTTTCTTTAGTTGTCTGGACTCTATAGGGGTATAAAACACAGAAATAGGACAACACCATGAATTTCACTTCATAAAAATCGTAAAACTTCGAGGAGAAGATATTGTAAAACCCAAAACCAAGCAAGAATTTGTTATTCTAATGATTCATAGTTTATAGTGCTATACTTTCTAAAGTACAGGGAACAAGGTTGAAGTGAAATTTATGAATTTACATTGAACAAGACTAGGAAAGGAAAAGAAAATCAAGTTCAAAGTCAGCTTCAGCAAGCTCAATCATGGATGGAAGTGGGACCTTTTAATGAAATACAGAGAATTAGTGAGTTGGAATCATGGCTCTAAATATTTGAATATTACAAGGCAAGAGGGGCTAGGATTAGGGGGTGCATGTAATGGATTGAATCCAAGGATGTGCCCTCTAAATTCTATTTCTAGCACCTAAAGAGAAAACTGAATCCAGAGCAAATTTTAGTTCTACTAGATCGAAGTTGCAACCTTTCAGCAGATGAAATTGAAGTTTGATAGATTTTCAAGAACATTTCCAAAATATATTTCACTTCAATAGGATTTGATCCTTGTAACACTTCCCCCAAAAGGTAGAAACTTATGAGAGGGTCTGTCCTTCTTAGGAACTATTGCTGGTCGAATTAGAGACAACAATGAAAGGCCTAAATTTGACTAAACTGAAGACTTATCATGAAAACTTTTAAGCATAAATATGATACTAAGGACAAGACCTTTTGAGTTATCATTAATGTCAAGTCGAGTTACCAAGATAAGTTCAAAGACAAGTGTGAGTTGTCATTAAAGCTAATTCAAGTTGCAAGTGTAAGTTGCTAATTCAAGTTGCAAGTGTGAGTTGTGTACATTGGGAGCTATTTTGGCTAGTCTTCTAGGCATGAAAAAACCCTAATCTCAGAATTTGGGCACGAACAACCATTTTTAACAGTAAAAAATGCACAGAATACCCAGAATACCATGAATATAAATTCAGTATTATGTATATAACACAGAATACCCATAAAACCAGGAGGTAAATCTTTTAAGCTAAAGATAAGACCAATGATTAGAAGACATGAAATAGGAATATCCATACCTGTGTCCCTGGTGGAAATTGAGAAACTACAATTTCCTCAACATGCGTATTCGTGCCACTAGCCTCTGTTTCTGACCGGTCAATAAAATCCGTATCATCAACGTTGTCATCATTCATGAATATGGTATACTGCATTAATTCCATATAATTAATAGACATTAGATTTGGAGAATAAAAAAATTAGATTTCATATAATAAATTGAAAAATATTATTGCATACTTACGTACCTTGCCTCTATTTTGATTTTGTCCAGCGATGACTCGCTTATAATTATCTCTACAGTACATTGCATACTGCTGAAGCTCTAATCGAGTCATGCTACTCAAGCGATCATCAAATGGGATTTCATCCATACCGGTTGAAGATGACAAAGTATTTATGCCAATTTCCACCTCTGCCAATGCAGCCCCAACACGCTCTCTTATCTCTTCCCTCACCCCTCTTGCTATTTGGGATGTCATTTCCAACTCCTCTGGAAAAGCAATGACTCTAGGATGTGGCTATACTAGCCGAGGCATCGGACGCCTATACTGAACATCTCGTCGTGCATCATGTCGTTCATATGTACGACCTTTGCCAGCACCATAGAAATTGGATCCCGTATCTATATAGTCGAGGTCCATGTGAAATCGGAACTCTGCAATCAACGTCTTAACAAAATACTGAAGAACCTCGTCATTATTAGGGAACTTCCCATATGCACACAGGAACCTGGAATAAATATGGGTGCAATTAGTGGATCATTGAATCTTGCGATCTTTATACATTTTTTGTATTCAGGACAAAAGTCAAAACATGAAAAGACCATTTCTTTTGTGACAAGTTTTTTTATTTCTTCAAACTTGTGGCGACCCATCACTGACAACCGCCTCCTACGCATCATGTCATGAAAAATATGGGTTGATGGTCCAACCCCAAGATATGTCTCAATAAAACTGTTCAGATTGTGCAAAAAAATCTGGAGACACTGTTGAGAACCAAAAAAGATATTTGAAGTGTCAAGTTCTGCCTGCAATCTCGATGAATGCTCCTTCATCTCTTCCACAGTCAACATAGCGATGTTGTCTTCCCAAGGAGTCTCCTCGGGAACATCTCTAGGATGACTGTAAAGAGGATCATATCTTTCATTGCGAGCATACTGCTGCACCTGACGACCTCTCCTTGTCCGGGGAGGTGGATTAGGATCAGCAACAACAAACCCTGTAAGAAGTAAAATGCATGTGCAAGTATTAAAAACTATATATATAATTTGTCAATCAAATTATAAGCATTTAAATAAAATTTGTTCATTTTAAATACCTGATGGAACCTTTGCATTATCATGAACATGGTGAGAAATAGAAATAAAGTCTTATGAACCATCATTATTGTTAGAATGTCCAGAAGCCCCTATAGGAAACCAAATATTAGCAATCACATGTAACTTTACAGGAAAAATCATATAAATTTTCACAAATAAAACAGTCATGTCAAACAAAAATTCTAGTCAAAATGTATGTAAACAATCTCTACCTGGCGATGGCGTATCTGAAGAATAAGACACTAAGGGTGCCATCTGTGGTTGTCCAACGACCCCTGTAGACCCACCCTCAGACATACATCTGTAATTTTGAGAGACACCACCTGTGCACAACAAGATCTTAGAAAGATCTGTGTAAAAAAAGTTTTATGTTCATATAGACTTGAGCGTGAATTGAATGACAATTGAATTTACCTGACGATGACCTCAGGGAGTGAAGTTGCATACTAGCCAAGATTGCTTCACCCTGAAGTTGTGAACTTGTGCTTGATAAGAATTTTCCACAGATTAATAAACATGTCAAACAAGAATTATAGTCAGAATGTATGTAAACAATCTCTACCTGGTGGTGGCGTATGAGACACTAAAGGTGTCCTCTGAGTTTGTCCACCGACAGCTGTAGACCCCTCAGACAGACGTCTGTCATTGCGAGAGACACCATCTGTGCACAACAAGATCTTAGAAATTTGTGTAAAAAAATATTTATGATTATATAGACTTCAACATAAATTGAATAACAATTGAATTTCCCTGACGATGACCTCACGGAGTGTTGTTGCATAGAAGTCAAGATTTCTTCACCCTGAAGCTGTGAACCTGTGCCTGATAAGAATTTTCCACAGATTAATAAACATGTCAAACAGGAATTCTAGTCAGAATGTATGTAAACAATCTCTACCTGGTGGTGGCGTATGAGACACTAAGGGTGTACTTTGAGATTGTCCACCGACACCTGTAGACTCCTCAGACAGACATCTGTCATTGTGAGAGACACCACCTGTGCACAACAAGATCTTAGAAAGTTGTGTAAAAAAATATTATGATTATATACACTTGAGCATAAATTGAATAACAATTGATTACCTGACGATGACCTCACGGAGTCTTGTTGCATAGAAGTCAATATTGCTTCACCCTGAAGGTGTGAACCTGTGCCTGATAAGAATTTTCCACAGATTAATAAACATGTCAAAACGTGTCAAACAAGAAAAACATATTTCAGATTAACGATCGAATATACCTGACTACATCACATGTCTTCGTCCAGCACTGATGGTAGATGTCTCTGGACTATCCATGTGTCCTTGTTAAGACAAAATGAGAAATCAACCAGGTTAATCATAAACTTAGAGATGCAGGCACATGAAATGCAACATTATAACCTATTCTAGCCTAAATTAATGCTAACAAGCACACTTCAAAATGTAATAATACCAAATCAAACAACGAGGTAAACTAACACCACAGGATTAGCGTAGAATTGGACCACAAGATCATATCTCCCCTGTTAGATCTTGATCTTTGATGTCTTATTCTGGTAGAGGTTGACTAAGATACTAAAGCAAACTACAAAATGCAAGAAAAAGAAATCTGGAAATGACTTTCAAACAACTAATCTCTTAGAAATCTTCTATAATCAAAAGTGTTATATTGCATAAACTGACCATCGTCCTGCTAGAATCGCATAGAGGGTGATGGTGGAAAAAAAGTGGGAAAAATGAGGCTAGAGAAAGGTGTAACGATAAGTGTCTCATATAGGCAATGAAGTGGGGTCTCCAATGGTAACCTAGGATTCCGATAGAAAGATATTTTGTTTGTTATTATGGATCAAAGGTTTTCTTGGTTAGGGGGTGGGGTGCAAATATCCAATGCTTGAAATATTACAACCAATTGTATAAATGTTTAGTTGACTCTTTAATGAAATACAAAATGTTGTGTACGTGATTCATTTGCTTTTGTTGTTGTCCCATGAAATCTAGTCTCTTTGTAGGTGTCATGGACACTATATTATGATATTACAACTAGTTGCTAACCAAATATGCATTCATTTTTTTATGAGAATGTACTTTAGATTTATACCACTTGTAGCATATAAATTTGGTTCATTAGTACTCACATATGCCTACCCATAAGGAATGTCATGGTGTGGCCCAATTATGTGTCGTATCCATGTGTGCTCCATGACATAGATATCTCTCTACCATCCCTTGGTCGTGTTGGACCACCTTCCTTTGAGTTCCCTTACCTTAGTTTAGTGTTGGAACTAAACACTAGACCCTAAGATTCAGTGTGTGGGCCATCAATAATGTCCACGAGTATTAGTGTTTTCAATATATTCCTAAGAAAGGTAAAGTCTCACCCAAGGCACTTGTGAACATTATCATCTGTGTGGGACTACTCATCAATTAAACTAGTTGAGTAGTTATACCAAAGCAATTGGATGGTGCACTAAAAATAAAAAAAATGAGTTTGTTATGCACTATCATCAATCTCTATGGATGTCACCTTCCTCACTTCAAGGGAGTTAATTACATCTTCATGATGTATAAAATGTCCGTATGGGTCAATCTAACAATTTCAATAATGTTTGCATATGCAGTAATTGTTGTGTATCAAAATATTTCAGTTTCTTGCAATTCTATGTTTGTTGAATTATGTTTTATTGTGCTTAACTATTATAATGATATCTTTCGTTACCACCTCCTTGAAAAAAAACTCTCTTATCTACCTCATCTCTTGGTTATGCATTAAATTATGTTACATAAATTTTAAATTAAAAATTTAGAGGGAGATTAGAAACATACATTTTCATGTATTTTCAATTTATCTCCCTATAGGTTTACCAAAAATTATTCATGTGGATAATCATTGGATACAATATTAGATTGTGCATCCAAAGTGCTTATATTTTTAATAAACCCTTCAAAATATTAATTGAAAAGAATGTACGAGACATTCATTTCTTGGTGTTTTGGGTAGCTTGGGAAGTTGTGTCCTTTTGATGTTGAAGCTTTCTAAGGCTTACTCATTTCTATTGGACCATTAGAAACATGGTACTATCTATGTTTCTCTCCACCTCAATCCAACCTTCAGTATGAATGATATTTTTCTATGGTTTGACGTGAGAGTGAGCTAATATGGCCATAATATATTTCAATGTGGGAAATACTTTGGGAAGTTGATTCTATGTCATTCTTTGATGATTGACAATCAAGAGCTTGATACATTCTCTTATTTTTTCTAATTGAACCTTCCACTTGGTGCAGCCTATTAGTTTCAATTTCACTACCAAACAACTTCATAATTTATGAAGATTTTGTTGAATCATAGTAACCTGAGTGCTACTACATGTATCATCTAATATTCTTCTCCATACACCTCCCTATAAAGTATGGAATGGAGCAACTATGACAACATTTTGGGTTGAAAATGTAGCATTGACTATCAATGCCATACCTATTGTATAAAATCCTACAAAGCAATGCTGAGTCATTTTAAGATATGAAATTGATATATGATATCCAAGAGAATTAACATTTTAAAATATTAGTACTTGGTGAGCTAAGAGTCCTTTCTGGTCAAAATAAAATACCTATATAGTGCAAGGAAAATAAGAAATATAAACATGTGCATTATCTTCCCTCATCTGACTCTTGTCTTTAGCTCCCTTATTAATTTGTCATCATTCACATCTACATTAATCCATTTGCATTAACCCATTATACTTATCTCAATTTTGATGTGAACATCACTTTGTCCCCAGCTAAAAATATTGGCCGACCTTGGATAATATGATATATGGTTGCAGGGAGTGGGGTTGTAAAAAATGTAGGGGATTGTAGTAAAAAATGATACAACAGAGCGGAATGAACAAGGCATTAAAGGAGATGATAGCCATGGTTTTCTAACTAAAAACATCTTAAAAATGATGAATTGTGGTCAATATTCAAGGAGAAAGTGATGCCTAACAAGTGCTACATATCAACTATTTGAAAAAAGTTGACAATTATTAAACACAGTAAGAAGATGAAAGATATAGCAAGGAAGAACCAAAGTTTACCATGATACAAAATGATTCTTCATGCAGTGCTTGAAACCTTTGAAACCTTTGGACTAAATTAGGAATCTCTCTACAACATCTGTTGTATCAAGGTAGATGAGAGGATATTTGGGACTAAACTACTAGCTCAATAGTTATCAATAGGTCATTCATTGCAAGAACAACATACTAGAGGTAATGAAAACTTCAGGAGACTCCGGACTAAATTTGGGGATACTTGAGGTGACAACCATAGAATATCAATAGAGAAATTAATGGAGGCAACCTTTACATTAATTCTTAAAGCAACTCAAATATCCAAAAAGATGGTTTTCCTTCACACCTGTGTATAGCTATCAGTAAATTTGCAAACAACACAAAAAACCCGTGTGTTATTTAACCCCACCATCTAGATGCTTTCAATTTTTTTATTTTCTCTCTCTTGCAACATTGTGTACATCACAAGAATTTTCAAAAGCATAGCATGAGTGAATTATATTCTGGAAACTAAAAGGATTTTTAACCGACCAAGCTTTCTCTCAATCTCCCATATTACAATGAGCATAAATTTTATACCTAAAAATTGGCACCCAACAACCATTGTATTCAATATATGAATACAATATACTAATTTTCATTTATTTGTGTAATAAAAAATACAAAATCAATCTTCGACTGTATATCTTTTCTCCATGCACTGTTACAAGCCCATAAAAAAAAACTCCACAACCCTGAGGATTTAAGGGGCAGCTCTTCTGCCACAATATGCATTCATGTTTGGATTTGAGAAGAGGGTTGGTGACTAAGGAGTAGGTTCCCAATTCATCATAGGTATAGGCATGAAACTTAGTGGGATTTTTTTGGATCACTAATGAAAAAAGTAATTTTAGGTTACCTATATAATCTAGAAGTTCCCACTCGAAGACCGAGATAGTGGCATATTATAGGTCGAATTGGATACTCCCTCCATAGAGGTTCCCTAGTGTCAAGATAACTGCATGCCATAGGAAGGCGGTACATCACCTATGACCAAATAAAAAGGAAGAACCAACAAATTGAATCTAGTAGGTCTCGTAGCTGGTTTGCTAGAGGAAGAACCAACAAATTGAATCTAGCCACTAACTAGGGTTAGGAGGGTTTGGAACCGCTCTATAAATTTTCGACTGTAAATTTCCTACTATAAAATTCAGAAATGACCTACTGTAATTTTCCAAAATTACCATGATGCAAGTATGCAAAGAAATGATTTAGAAATTACCTGTGCAAGCGGTTCCTTCGACTTTCCTTCGTGTCTGTGGCCGTTCCCCTTCATTGTAGTGGCCCTCCCTTCGTTGTCGTGGCCCTCCCTTCATTGTCGTGGCCCTCCCTTCGGTTTGAACGAGGCCAGGCTCTATAACCACCTTGTTGCTCTCTCAGCCAAGCAACAGGCTTACCACAAACAACGACAAGCGAAAAGTAGCGACAGGCGAACAATGACAAGCATCGGGGGAAAGGTTTGTTTTCACTTATATAGTTAAACATTTCTCGTCTGAGAGTTTAAAGGGAATCTAAACTCTCGACAAAGAAACTTGTCCGAGAGTTTAATATACAAATATGGTTATACTCTCGAACAAGAACGTATCTAACTACGGAATAACTCTCGGGCGAACAATTATATAACTACGGAATAAATCTCGGGCGAGAGATGTTTAACCGTGGTTAATCTCTCGCCCAAGAAATATAACAACTCTCGCCCGAGAAAATATGTTGACTTTTGTCTCGGGCAAGAAAACAGAAATTAGAACCAAAAAAAAGCAAATTGTCATGGAATTGTTTCCCACCTTCGCGTTTTCACCCACAATGAAGGGAAATTGCAAACATTAAAGTGAAGATGTTGGTTGTAGGTGAGCATAGAGACTGGGTAAGTTAGGAAACCTTTACCCACTGTATATTTGTTGCTCATTGGATGCTTGATGAATCAATTTTATAGGTAATTATTTGAAAGCATACATCAAGTTGGACTCTTTTTGCACACACTAAAGAGCACTGTAAGGGTTGGGTACTTTGAGGGACTATTAAGCAGAGAAAGAGTAGCCTTCCTTGTATTGAGTAAAGAAAGAGTTCCATTGTTGGGATGGTTGAGTGAGATTCATGTAGAGCTCTATGGTGAGCATATTAGCTGAGCATGAGAGCAAATGGGTTGACTTGATAGAGAATGAAGCTTGTAGGTGTTTCCATTTCCCTGATGACCTCATAGCCTAGCTTGGGGGTGGTATCTACAATTGATACTTACGGTTAGGTGGGAAATATCTCTTACATAGGTAATCAACTTGAAACTTCTTTAGTTAAAAGATGAGTATTCATTCTTCTTTATCAATATGTAAATTATATTTACTTCCTGTTATGAAAATGGTTGTTATGCATGATGCCTGTGTGTGGATATAGTTTTAATTGTGTTGTATTTTACATCTATGAGCTTGCACCTACATTTCATAAATTTTGGCATCACAGTAAGCTTAAAGTGGTTTGGAATTCAAATAACGACATCTGTGGGGTGAATTTTTGTATGCAGAAATTTTTAACCACCCATTTTATGGTTGGAATGATGGATGGGGCCATGATAGGAAAGGAAAGCCATGAGTCGATTACCTATTGTACCCTAATAGTCCATGGGAGATGGGGGCGGTATAGGGAAAAGAGGAAGGAATCACCCCTGTAAAACTAGGGTCTATTAAGCAAGAAGTGTGTAAAAAAGAGCAAAAAATTAATATAGTTTTTAGTGAAGACTCCCAAATGCACCAAGTTGTAGGGATGGATAACAAATCTCTCAAGGGATGTTTTATGGTTGTTTCATTTCCTATATAAATATTAGGGAATGGATGACGTAAGTATGGGGGCCTCAAAGTAGATATATCCCATAATACCATATATTGGTAAACATGTGGATGAAATTTATATTTTGATCAAAGGAAGATATAGTCGGGATCCTAGGTAGGGCTAGTGGTGGAACATAGCACTCATGTCACTACAACATTGGAGCTTGTGTTTTGATTTGAGGGTGGAGAGATCCTTTTTGCAGTGTGTGGATTATGTTACCCAACGTAACTTTGGAGTTATGTTACATGGGTGTTTTCAAGGAAATAGGGAACTCGATTGGATCCTTCATGGACACAGATGAGTGCTACAAACACCTTAGTTAGCACATAATCACGCACATCCTTGTGGATGTTTAACCTACGAGAATAATTGATAGATGAAATATATTTGGAGGTTCAAGAAAAAAATCTATTATCAAGCCATTGACTATGTTGGAACCTCCTTCTACTATGCACAATTCCACTCTTACGAATATGTAGTGAGCGACTGAAAGCCATTTGCAAGCTTAAATTCACAAGGAATGTTTGGAAGGGCCTAAGGACTCAAAAGAAACTCCTTTAACACAATGAAATCCCTTGTCTGTTAAGATCCTAGTGGGCGGCCTTCACTAACACCTTGGGGTTTTGGTGTAATGGTTCGTATCATTTGGTATCAGAGCCTCCACCTAGGTTCGAGTCACAGAGCAGGTGACAATGCCGCATTGCAGTGTTCGTCCGGGGCTCGTGCGACTCAAAGGGGGCACCACCGTATGAGTGCACATCCAACCCAGAGTCTGGAGCATGGAGCGTGGTGGGATGTTATGATCCCAGTGGGTGGCCTTCACTAACACCTCAGGGTTTTGGTGTAACAGTTCGTATCATCATGACTAGTTCATCTTCATCAAGGGAGTCTCCAATGGCTTCTACTTGGTCCTTGAACTGGGAGACCCTTGTGAAGTAATCTTAAATAGATTCTTCTTGATTCATCTTAGTGCTCTTCAATTGAGCTCTCAGGTTCATCTTCCTATTGATGTTCCTTCCTTCATTCATTTTGGCTAGGGAATCATACATTTCTTTTGGGGTCTTCTTGGATGACACTTGAGGGATCAAGTGGTCTTTGATGGAATCACCAATGATTCTCTTTGCCCTAATTATGTCCTTCTTGTACTTCTCTTTAGCTTCATCTTCATCAGGTTCTGCAACTTCATCATTGATGTATTGGGAAAGATCATTCTCTTCAAGAATGAGACCAATCCTATATTTCCATGCTCGGAAATTCTCTATACCCTCTAGCTTATCCTCAAGCTTAGTGCTTGGGGCCATCTTATCCAGGAGGTCACCAAAAATTGAAAATTCTCAAAATACAAAACAGACCTTACCAGGAGATGTGCTTGAATGAATTGAGTTGACTGGTGTACTTTGTTTCTGGAAACTTCAACTTTTCACCCTTCAAACTTGACCAACAAATTTAGGATCTGCAACAGTTTTTCTGGTTTACTGGTGCACAAGTTCGCAGTTTTTCTGGTTCACTGGTTTTCTGGTTCACTGGTTTTCTGGTCCAGAAGTGAAACTAGGGTTTGACATATCCTGGAGTTATACCCACTCAAAAACTTCAATCTAGGGCTCTGAATTTCGCTTTTGAGGAGGATCATCTAGCCATGCTCTCAGATTCTAAAAATTCCAACTTTTGTAGAAACCCTAATTTCTCACTGGAGGAGGAGAGAGATATTTTCACCTTGTGAAAGATGTCCTATTCAGGCAAGCTTTGATACCAGGTTAAGTTTAGCATAAAATTCACAACAAGATCATAATAAGGATCACTGAAAGAAACACAATCACAAGATAGACACAAATTTCTCCTGGGAAACCTTCACGGGGTAGAAAACCCAGCAAAGCTTCCTCAATATAGATGACCAACAAATACAAAGATGTAATCCCCAAACAAGAGCTCCTTCTCCTCCTTTGCAGATCTCTCTCTCTCCTATGTGAGTTTCACAAGTGAGTGAGTGTGTGTTAAAATGAGGAACACACCTCCTCTATTTACACTTTACTTCACTTGAATTTTAACCCCAGCCGGGCCGGCTTCTCCTAGGAGAGTCTAATAACCCCTAATAACTTAACTCAGGGCCAACCCCACTAGGGAAGTCTAACAACCCTAGTTACAACATCTCGACAGAGGAATAAACATCTCCGGATATACAATAATGTCCCGACGGAGGAATAAACATCTTCGGATAATAAAGTACAAATAGAATATTCTTAGAAGTTACAATATTTCAACAATGTAGATGTCGAGAGAAGATATATGAGATGCCACTTTTCGTAGTCTTACCTAGTGGAGGTACTAAGGTGCTTGGATCGTTGTTGATGATATGGTGGCCACATGTTCCATTTAAATAAATATCAACAAAACCCTTTTTAGGTCAAACCTCCCCAATTTGGAGGTTTTTGGTCCCCAAAAAATTGATAAAATAATGACTCAAGCTCTTGGCTCCAACTATGGATCTAGCTCTAGCTCTATTAATTTTAACTTTGTATTTTGGTGCTAGATTTTCCTATAGCTCTTGACATTGGTTCTAGCTATCAATGTTGGCTTTAGCTCTAGCTCTAATACTAATGATCCAAAGTTTTACCTGATTTTCACTGAAAGGTGGGAGGAAGATCACTCTCAGTGATCCAATATAAGCTTAGAAACTTAGGGTGCATTCTCCATTAATACAATATTTATCTATGCTTAATATTTTCTACAACTAAGTCATTGTGCAACATAAACATTGCAACTTATAGAAAACTTTGTTACATATTACATATTATTGTGCAAATTTTTATAATACAGATCAACATGGCAACAAAAAAAACCATATCCAAATCTACTACACACAAACATATTGAACTGGGAGGAAAAATAACTAAGATTGATTAAGTAAATCATAAGAAAATGAATACAAAACACCATGTGTATCAAGTTATGGTCTCATGCATACTTTCGAACAAATTTGGCATCCATCCACAAATTAGCTTAGAAGCTTTCCTTATATAGATGCTCTATCTGCTCCACATGTTTACTTACTTTCTTGGTTATATTTTTTGATTGGAATTACCAACAAAATCATCACTACATCACCATTACTCCATTAGCGGTATTTGTGGCTTGTTGGCTTTACCAACAACTTTATTTCTACAATGGTTCTCTCTTAACCAGGGTTTGGATTTTCCCTTTTTGTTAGTTTTAAACCTGTGCAGAGAAGCAAAGCATACATATTATTTTAAGCAAAATAAAGATTACACCATGGCATTCACACCTAATACACAGAGATTAACCCTGCAAACCCTCAACCGGGAAAAACCAACAAAACTTAGAGCCACACCTCTTATTTTCTCATTATGATTATTAACCACTCACAATACAAATACAGGCATTCCATAGCATCCAAATCCCTAATCCATTAACCCATATTAAAAATAGATCCCAATCCCTTAAACGAGATTAAATTACATATTTTTAGAAAAAATAAACTGAAAATAGGGCAAAAATAGCCCAAAAAATTTCGAACTCGCTTCACGGAAGGGGGAGGGCATCTGCATGGCCCCACCCCCCCATAACCTCCCCTAAGCCAGTGCCTAACCATATGGTCAAGTCCCCAAGTTGGTTGCCTCTTTGAATATTATGGGCCTCACTCAATGTCCCATCAAGGTTAGGCTGCAAAAAGTGCAACCAATTGGTCGATCTATTATAGGTAACATCATTGGAATAAGAGCAAGTGCGCCTCGATGGGTTTCCAGGGATGTACATTTTATAAAAAAAAATAAAAAAGAGTTCATAAATTGATTTGTTTGCTCATTATTGCATTAATTCTACATTAGAATCATGTATGATGTAATTGGAGAGGTTTTGGAATACCCTGTCACCTCAATACAAGCATAAAGGGCACTCGATCTGTTACAAAACAAATTTATTCTCCTAGTTAGCCTAAGAAAAAAGATAATCATTGGGAAGCTTTGCAACTAAGTCCCCAACAAGGCCCAAACATATTTGTTTTGTGCAAGATTGCAAAAGAGCACTAACCACCTTCTAGCTCATTGTTATTTCACCAAAAAAGTTTGGGTTGAGACAAAAGCACCATCTGGAGGTAAGGGGTCCTCGCAAGGTAACATTATCAATATTGTGTGGATCGTCAGGCGCGTTGTCGTCAAATGCAACCCCCCCCCACACACACGCAAAGAATATAACACATATCCAACACTTTTTCTTCACTGGTCCTACTGCAACAATTGTTGTGCCTTAGCTCCATGAGCCAACCTATAAAATATCATTGATCTATTATTGTCATCTCATCTTCCATCTTCCAATTTTTCATTCACCTACATCCTATAGGCCTTGACCATGACCAATGCACCCAAGATTCCATTTCCTAACCATTTTGTTTTTTCACTTCCAACACTAACGTTGTCCTCATTATGCTATTACTCCAATGCAGGTGATGTGGTGGCCACATGTGCCATTGGAATGAATCTTCGTGAAATCATTTACATATCATTCTAGATGCACACATTTTATTTGCATATATTTAACTAATAGGCCTAAAGATTCATGCGAGGGAAAAATGGCTACTAAACTAAAAAAAAAAAAAATCTATTAGTGAATATAATGAACCTTACAAAATAATAATGATCCAAAACTATCATGGGGGTGTAGACTAGTTGGCGATAGGGTGCATTGTTAAGGCACTCCTTGTGACGTCGCGGGTTCAAACCTCGATTAGCCATGTGTGCCACACGTGGGGTAGCATTGGTACGCCTAGAGGTATAGTGGTAGCGGTCTGGAATTGACCTTGTGTCATGTGAGAACGAGTTTGACCCCAGTTGTCAATTCCCCTAGATACCCCAATAAAAAAATCCAAAACTAAAAAATAACATATGTGTACCTTTCCTAAATAATAAACGTTAGGATACCACAAGATAGTATAATTAAATATATTGTAATGTCCCTTATTAGGAATTTTATTAAAATTGCAATTTTTCACTTTTTTCCTTTGTTCGACCTTTGACTAGTTTTGATCTCTAGGTCCCAATTTTGCCCCAAATGATCCCAAATCTTCTGAGAAGGTGTATGAATGATATTAGAAAATAAATATGTATTTCAGGGATGCCTTTGGACCTTTAAAATACTTATGCAAATCCTCTTTCAATTCTGATCAATGTAGGTAACTTTACTAGTGATTTTCCTTTGACTAGTATTGGTCTCTAGGTCTCAAATTGACTCCAAATGCCTTCAAATCTTCAAGGAAGGTGTATGAATGATATTATAACTTGAATATGATTTTTATGGATGACATATGGCCACCAAAAGACCTCTGCAAACTCTCTTAATATTCTGGACCAATTATGCAATTTTACTAGTAATTTGGGGTTCAAATCCCCCTGGGGTAAACAATGAAAATGGCTTCCCAAATGCCTCCAAACCCACTCAAATTTATGAACAGAGGTATTTAATGTGTTAAGTATGTTATTAAAGTCTCATATGCACCATTAATGGATTATTACAACTGTTCTCACCCTCTCCCATTCAACTGCAAAAATCCCCAATTCGACCCTTGGGGAAATGGCACTATTTCACCTCCCAATACAACTACACTGAGTAAAAATGCTTCAAATGCTCAAGTACAGTACATGAAACTTTTAGAAGACATCCATGGCAGTATATTTATCACAAATATATCAGAGAATCATCCATTCATTCGAAATAATCATCAATACATTGGCTCACAACAAGGTAGTGGGGAATTGGCATTGTTCTTCCATTAAAAATGAGATTTATACATTTCTATTTGGAATTTCGACCTGAAACTTTTTGGAGATGAAGAACAGAGTATTTACTTCATATTACAAAATAAATGGGGCATTAAAATCTTCCCCAAAGAGTACAATAGCTCACCAAAAACGCCCTCCCTCAAGGATCAAGAATATGCCATCAAAACTGGAAATGGTTGAAGGAGTGAGCTGCAATAGAAGAAACCATGAGCTGCCCTGTAGCTTACACCTGCAAATAAAGACTCCATTAAAGCTCCAAATGAAAGGTCTGAATGGCCTTTCCAATTACCAACTTGGATGGGAATCTTTCACCCTCGAAATTGGCTAAGGCAAGAAACTAGTCATCCACTAGCTCTCCCTCTTCACAAATGCAATTGCAAATTCTACAAATGATCAAAAGCTAGTTTCATTCTTTGTTATTGACATTTATAAACTTCTAATTTCCTCCATGGGTCGAATTCCTTCCAAGAGACTCATGCCAACTCAAGTTGGGAAGAGATTCCAAAGAACACCACTTGTACAACAATTCCTAGTCTCCCACTTCCACCAAATCACATGTGGAAGCATCTTAGCTGCCCTAACACCCTTGAGCGCCCTCTTGGAGTCTATTTTTAGCCCTGACATGTCATATATGTCATATGTCAGCCTTCAGGTCTGATTTGTGTCATAGGTGTCATAGCATCTTCATCATTGTTGTCATAGAGCTAGGGAATCTAGCCCAAGTGTCTCACTAGCTCCAAATTGCCTCTTCCTCTTCCATGGGAGTTACTCTTCCTCTATATTTCGACCTTGTATGAGTCATGCAATGAATAATACCTTTTGGACTCCCCCAAGTATGTTACCATTCACCTTGAATTCGAATTGGTGAGAGGATGATGCCAAATGTAGTGGAGAAATCTAGCCATATGTGGGTCCCACTTCCTCCATGTGTCTTCATCATAAAATGCCACTTTGATTTTCACTTGTATATATTTATTTAGCTCCTTTATTAAATATTTATTCCATTCTAATGTTCAAACATCATTTATTATCCCCATTATTCTAAATCCCAAAGCTTCCACCCCAAACCTAGGAAACTAGTAATTTTCCTCCTTGGCAATTATTTGACCTTTAGCATCAATTTGACAAACTCTAATGAATAGGTCTAATGTGATTAGGCCATTGTGACCCAATGCCAAATTTGGGACATGACAAATCCTCCCTTCCCAATATTGCTTGTCCTCAAGCAATTTTAAACATGGGTGTTGAAGAACCTGTTTTCTGTATAATTCTTTGAAGTTGCCATTGAATTACCCAACCTTGAGTCTTTGAGTTTCCATGAAGATTTTAGAGAGGAACCACCATGCTTGCTGCTGCACTACTCTGATAAAAATCACTTTATTAAGTGGGGAAATCCATCTTCCATACTGCTTGTTTCCCCCAAAAAAATTTGAAACCAATGAGATAAAAATTATTCCAGGGTCCCATTGCTTGTATTGCACCCCAATAATTAAGAGTGCTCTCCAACCCACACCATTAGTTAAGAGGATTCCTGGATCCCATTTTCTTGTATGCATCCTTCCAAACATCATGAGTACCAAATATATATCATCAAAGTACATAACAACATAATTAAAATGTACATCAAGGATATGCTTCATCAAAGAGTCATGAAAGTGCTTATACCTCCAAGCAAGTAGACCACCATTTTCCAAGTGCATACAAGCTTCAAGTGACCAATCAAATCTGCTCCAATGACATAGGTGAGGATCCCATGTCCTATAATGCTGCTCCAAAAGGATGTGATATGCATCAAAATATTCAACCATGTATTCTTTCATCCAAGAAGTGAATGAAGAATCTCCACTAAAACCTGAACCAAATAGTGAGCAGAAAAAACAAGGAGACTTCAAATGACTCAAAGAAGTCTCACCCATACATCCCTGAATGTGAGAGTCATAAAGATATAACAAAGTATGTGTCTTGCAACAAAAATGTTCTCTAATCATAAATCTATTCTCCCAAGTGTTGGATGAAGTTCGTCCAACATCAAATGAATCAAGTGTTGAGTAAAAAAAACCATGATTCTTCAAGTGACTCAAATGCATATCATAGGTGCATCCATGTAGATTTGCATCATCATAAAGTGACAAATAATGTTGCTGCAAATGTGAATAAGAATGTGCTCCAACCCTATCATCATAAAAAGTAAATCTAGGAGTTCCATACTCCTCATGTGGCACCATCAAAAAGAACCCTTTCACCCATACTTCATTGAGACTAATGTTGCAAAACATGGAATTGTAGGATGTAGGAGAATGAACCAAATCACCCAAATGATCAAAAAGTACAGAAGTTTCATCATGGGAAGGATCCATATGGGTAGTATCGTGCAGCTCCTTCAAAAGTGTGAACTCTTTGTCATAGTTTGGTTCCAATGTAGAGGAATCATGCTCTTCTTTAAAAATTGCATAACCTTCATCAAGAGGCAATTCAAATTCCTCTTCCACCACCTCAAGTGTTTGGATCTCTTCAAGTTCATCTTCAAACACATCAAGAACATTCAAATTTTCACATTTCTCATGATCCACCTTGTCATGAGAATCCTCCAAACAATCTACCATTTGACAATCTGAAACATAGGAGGAAAAACAAGTATCTTGCAACTTTTCAAGAAGTTGCTCATTTTGAATTGTGAGCTTATGAATATCCTCATTATTCTTCAAGTATGCATCATGTAACAATTCATTAAGCTCAAACAAATGGTTTCTATCAAAAATCAAAGACATGAAATTACCTTTGATGTGGCACATTGCTCTTTGAATCTTCTCCATATCTTCAAGGAAGTATGTTTCCTCCAATGAAGTAGCTCTCCAACAAGAATTTGACACCAATGCTTGAGTCTCATGGAGAATGCTGAGGGACTCTTGGATCTTCTTTTCATTCATCTTTAAGGACCCTTCAAGAAAATGAGGCTCTTGCAAATGAACCTCCTCATCTTCTTCATTTTTTCTTGGACCAACTTCATGAAGCTCAAGTGGTGATGGGAAAGTTGATCTTGGTTCTTCTTCAACTGCTGCAAGGTCTTCATTATCATGCTTAATGGAACTTGGGCTTGCAGCAACACTTTCAAAAGTGATCTCTATGTCACCAACATAGAGGTGTGAGCACCCATCAATAGGTACTCCTTCATAGTTTAAGCATCCATCAGTAGATGCTCTTTGGTTCATGTCTAAGCTAGAAGGTGTCTCGAAATGATCTTCCATATTTTCAATAGAATATTCTTTACTATCTTGTGATGTCTCTTCATTTTGCTCCTTCAAGCAAGCTGTTGCATTTTGCCCCTTGGTTTCCTTCAAATCAATAATTTTTTTCCACAAGTTCGATAGAAAACAATTCGAATCCTTCCTTAATTTGCTTGGTCATATCTTCAAATATTGTTTTCATAATTTTTATATGCTCCTCACCATCATATGAGGCTCCCTTTTCATCCCTAGTCATAGTTCCCTCAAAAAATTTGCTCTTCTTCTCCTACTTTTTTTTCCCTCTTCAACAAAAGCACTTTTGGTTTCAATATATAATGGTGGTACCTAAATTCTTTTCCTCATAGATATTATACCACATCAGGTGCCAAGATCATGCTCTGATACCACTGTAATGTCCCTTATTAGGAATTTTATTAAAATTGCAATTTTTCACTTTTTTCCCTTGTTCGACCTTTGACTAGTTTTGATCTCTAGGTCCCAATTTTGCCCCAAATGATCCCAAATCTTCTGAGAAGGTGTATGAATGATATTAGAAAATAAATATGTATTTCAGGGATGCCTTTGGACCTTTAAAATACTTCTGCAAATCCTCTTTCAATTCTGATCAATGTAGGTAACTTTACTAGTGATTTTCCTTTGACTAGTATTGGTCTCTAGGTCTCAAATTGACTCCAAATGCCTTCAAATCTTCAAGGAAGGTGTATGAATGATATTATAACTTGAATATGATGTTTATGGATGACATATGGCCACCAAAAGACCTCTGCAAACTCTCTTAATATTCTGGACCAATTATGCAATTTTACTAGTAATTTGGGGTTCAAATCCCCCTGGGGTAAACAATGAAAATGGCTTCCCAAATGCCTCCAAACCCACTCAAATTTATGAACAGAGGTATTTAATGTGTTAAGTATGTTATTAAAGTCTCATATGCACCATTAATGGATTATTACAACTGTTCTCACCCTCTCCCATTCAACTGCAAAAATCCCCAATTCGACCCTTGGGGAAATGGCACTATTTCACCTCCCAATACAACTACACTGAGTAAAAATGCTTCAAATGCTCAAGTACAGTACATGAAACTTTTAGAAGACATCCATGGCAGTATATTTATCACAAATATATCAGAGAATCATCCATTCATTCGAAATAATCATCAATACATTGGCTCACAACAAGGTAGTGGGGAATTGGCATTGTTCTTCCATTAAAAATGAGATTTATACATTTCTATTTGGAATTTCGACCTGAAACTTTTTGGAGATGAAGAACAGAGTATTTACTTCATATTACAAAATAAATGGGGCATTAAAATCTTCCCCAAAGAGTACAATAGCTCACCAAAAACGCCCTCCCTCAAGGATCAAGAATATGCCATCAAAACTGGAAATGGTTGAAGGAGTGAGCTGCAATAGAAGAAACCATGAGCTGCCCTGTAGCTTACACCTGCAAATAAAGACTCCATTAAAGCTCCAAATGAAAGGTCTGAATGGCCTTTCCAATTACCAACTTGGATGGGAATCTTTCACCCTCGAAATTGGCTAAGGCAAGAAACTAGTCATCCACTAGCTCTCCCTCTTCACAAATGCAATTGCAAATTCTACAAATGATCAAAAGCTAGTTTCATTCTTTGTTATTGACATTTATAAACTTCTAATGTCCTCCATGGGTCGAATTCCTTCCAAGAGACTCATGCCAACTCAAGTTGGGAAGAGATTCCAAAGAACACCACTTGTACAACAATTCCTAGTCTCCCACTTCCACCAAATCACATGTGGAAGCATCTTAGCTGCCCTAACACCCTTGAGCGCCCTCTTGGAGTCTATTTTTAGCCCTGACATGTCATATATGTCATATGTCAGCCTTCAGGTCTGATTTGTGTCATAGGTGTCATAGCATCTTCATCATTGTTGTCATAGAGCTAGGGAATCTAGCCCAAGTGTCTCACTAGCTCCAAATTGCCTCTTCCTCTTCCATGGGAGTTACTCTTCCTCTATATTTCGACCTTGGATGAGTCATGCAATGAATAATACCTTTTGGACTCCCCCAAGTATGTTACCATTCACCTTGAATTCGAATTGGTGAGAGGATGATGCCAAATGTAGTGGGGAAATCTAGCCATATGTGGGTCCCACTTCCTCCATGTGTCTTCATCATAAAATGCCACTTTGATTTTCACTTGTATATATTTATTTAGCTCCTTTATTAAATATTTATTCCATTCTAATGTTCAAACATCATTTATTATCCCCATTATTCCAAATCCCAAAGCTTCCACCCCAAACCTAGGAAACTAGTAATTTTCCTCCTTGGCAATTATTTGACCTTTAGCATCAATTTGACAAACTCTAATGAATAGGTCTAATGTGATTAGGCCATTGTGACCCAATGCCAAATTTGGGACATGACATATATGCCCATTAAAATTGATCCCTTCTATAATTTTCCCCCTTTTTTGGTGGGTTCTTTAATAATAAAAGTGAATTCCCTTTTTTTGGTCTACACCTTAAGTGGGCCTAATGGTTAAGAATGTGTGTTTTCTCCTAGGAGGTCATAGTGTGAAATCTAGAGGGGGGTAGGGTTTGTAGACCTCTGTAGACTTTAGCAGTCAAATTGCTACATGGAGGGGATCTCATACACCTATTTTGGTATAGCTTGGTCGTGATCTTAAAGATAAATTATTATAATTAAAAAGGTGAAATCGACAATTTTCAACTAATAAAAATATGTAAAATATTATTAAAAAACATTTTTTTTTATAAATAATATTTGGGTATCTAAACTTTACGCAATGTAATGGTTTTCCTATATATATCGTGGTCCATTATAAAAAAAGTGATAAAATAGTTTTTTCATATGAATAATAATCATGTTTTTAACTTTTTAGAGTAGTTTCTACAACTTTAAAATCTCTTGAAGTCTCTTGTGTGTTATCTCACATTGGTTGTAAGGTTTTCAACATTGGATAGAGGAATGTGATTTTAACTTGTTAAGATGGAAAATATTCTAGATTTATAAGGGTTTTGTTGAGTATTTTCGGGATATTGTGACTAATGCAAGAGCATCATGTGCACGAGCAAAGTTATTTGCATCATTGGGCAACGGGAAGAAGCGATGCACAAACACATGCAAACAAGAAGGTACACAAGTGAAAAAGTCGCATAGGTTGTACACAAGGATGCAAGGATTCAACAAAGCATATTGTAGTGAAGGAAAGTGTGTGTGATAAAGGAATGAGCATAGAACATGCTACATGCATGAAGTTTATGACACATAAAAAATGGTTTGGTAAGTGATGTTGCATAGAGAGATGAGATATGAATGAAACCTAATCATCATTTACAATGATATTAGGAAAGAAGCCATTCCAATTGATTTGCATGTCTCAATTGTGCATTGGTGGAAGATGCGTCTATAAATGTGCATAACTTGAAAAGGATCGAGTTTGATGCTAAAGGTTGGTTGTCAAGAGGTCAGGGGATAAGAGTAAGGTCATTGTAGAGCAACACAGTTTTGGATAACTCTAGGGGTAAAGAAAGTGAAGACATGTAATAATTGAATAGAGCTTGATGAAGGAAGAAAGGGATTGGTGTGAAGCCATAGACAAAGAACAACGTTGCAAATGTGAAGACCACAAAATGTGAGAGGTGAAGAAGCCCGAGGTGTGAGGCATTGAATTGTTTATATTGTAAATATTGTTGATTTCTTAATGAGTATAATGGTTTTTTATGCTCTTCCCTATACATGAACCTTCATGTATTATTGTTTCTTACGCCCTATAAATTATTTTGAACTTTGTTGAGAGTTCATGTTAAATGGAAATCCGATCTCATGGAGCACATAGGCTTGACTCCTGTGTATTATAAAAGGGACTCATCAGGTATCCCATGAACCATTTGGTATCACAATGAGGATATACTCTAATAGAGATTTGAGTATAGTGGTGAAAGTCAAAGTTTGTTATGCAAAGTGGATATCGACTCTAGAAATAATGTATAGAGGTGGACAATCAGTCATGAGCATATAATCATAAGTCAAGGACTTGATAAGTAGAGGAACTTAAGACCAAATAAAGTGGCAAAGCAGTAAAGAGTGCTTCATAACCAGAACTAGAAGAGAAAGATGAGATAAGTGGACAATAAAATGATCTTGCAACATAATTTAAGGGTGCATTCCTTGTTACTACAGTGTTTATCTATGCTACAATGCTCTAAGGTTTGAAGAACAACAAATTCTTCATGGAAGGTAAGGGCTCCCAAGAAAAAAAATCTTCATGTGGTTAGCCTTGAATAATAATTGTTGACCCGGGAATTACTCTAGTCAAGAAAAAATTAGGGTTCTAGAATGTGTTGTTTATGTAAGAACGGTGAGGAAAATAACACACGCCTAACTATCAACTACTCATTTGTTAGACAAGTTTGGAAAGATATTTCTCGGTACATTAATATTCATAATATCTAGGTCGATGCCACTATATAAATTTGTCTACTTCAGTGGTTTCATAGAAAAGATTTGAAGAAGCTAAGGACTGTTCCTTTTCTAGTTCTCGGGACATTTGGATAGCTCATAATGCATCGTTATTCAAAGACAAATAGGTGCCCACCTCCCAAGTCCCAGCTTAGGTAACTACTTTGTTCCAACTATTTAAGGAAAACACATAGATGAGGATCCCTCATCAAGTGGGTGAACTAATCATTGATAAGACATGCCCTTGGGATTTTTTTACAACACCTATCAAGGGGCAAAAAAGATATCTAGGTTGGGGGGTTTATTATACTTGGAAGATAGTCATTATTTCAAATTTAAATCCAATCTAGGCAATGGCTCCAACAATCTAGCAGAACTAATGACAATTAGACCCCTCGTAATGGTGGCTATGTCCAAAGGTGTAAACAAGCTTCAAGTATACGGAGACTCTTATAATGATTGAATTGTTGAAAGTTGAACAAGCAATTCACAGTGTAAATTTGCAGGCACTAGCAACTCAATTTCAAGAAAATTCCACATAGTTTGAGATGATCACACAATAATATTTACATGGTGTTAAACACAATATGTAATACTCGTTCAAAACAAGGATTAGATATGGATTCATGGTTTCTCTGGTTGGAAGACCATGTAGATGGCATTGTTTTCGAGTCTAGACTGAAAATTGATTATATTCTTTTTTTGTAATGATAGGAAGAACTTATCTTATTATGCAATGGCATTATTAGGTATCATATGTTGAAGGAAGAATGTATTATGTCAAAGATATATGAGAAAAGTATAGGGTATCTATGGAAAAATAGTCATATGTTGAAAGATGCTAAAAGGTAGTGACCCGTCAATGTCAAGAGTTTATATTTTAAGAGTTTTTATGGCGATGGACTATGTGCTTTTGCACTTTGAAGAATGTATTTTGCATTTTCTTTTTGAATATAAAGTATGATTTTTTTTTTCTATGAATATTAAATATTGTATTAAATTAATCAGTAAATTATTAATTAGTTTAATTGAAGGGACGTAACCCTTCTTAAGAATGCTCAAACCTTATAAAAGGCGAGCTCTTGTAAAGCGTTAAGCATCTTATCAATTCAATAATATATCTTTTTATTCAATATGGATTTTGTGTCCTAGTTTTTTCTGTTGCATTTGGTATCAGAGTCGGATCGGCTCCTAAGCTCCTGCATGCACACTCACTATCGGATCTGCTCCTAGGCCCCTGCACACACACTCACCTCGTCCCCCATCTCACTCACTATCGGATCTGCTCCTAGGCCCCTGCGCAGCTCCCTCCACGCTCTGCCCTCCTCTCTCTGCATACACGCTCAACCTACAACCATTCCATCCAACTCCAACATCCACACACCCCGTGTGCACCAGTTCCCATGTCGTTCCACCTGCGTGCACCCTCCCTCACACAGACCTCTCTCTCCATCGGTCTCGTGCTCCCCTAAACCCCCATTCGTGCCACTCCTCATCTCTCTCGGCTCCACTTCCACCTGTGACCTCACTCCAACACAGCTTCCATTTCCACGCCCAAGCTCACTTAAGCTCTGCTCCCAAGCTCTCAGACCACCACTCCGCCTGTACCCCTGTGCCATCCTTCTTCCGCCCAACCCCATCCACGTCCGTGCTCTACCCACCATTCCGCCCTCCCACAACCATCTCTGCACACCCCCTGCTCCATCTCTCTATGCCCTCCTCCTTGCACCTTCACTCCACCACATCACCACTCCACTCCTTCACACCAATGCCTTTCGACGCCTTCCGCTGCTACACCTTCACTCCACACCGCATTCCATCGTCCACGAAATCCACGTAACCCCCACACACCATCACGTTCCATAAAACCCTAATTTAAAAAAAAATCAATATTATTTAATTAATATTGATTTTTATTAAAAAAAAAATCCTTCATTCAAGTTATAATAAAAATATATTAATATAATATTTGTTATATTTATTATTTTTATTTAACCACACAAAAAAGATTAATTTCACTTTTCCAAAGACATTTTCATTTTTCCACCCCTCCTAAGCCAAAATTGGGTCCAATTATTCACCACCACACTTAAGAAGCATGACGACGGAGTTAAAAGCTCAAATTGCGAAAATAGAGAAGGATTTCCAAACTTTCAAGGAAATGATCACCAAGAGCCAGGAAGCACTTAAGAAAGAAATTAAGGATGAAGTCATTCAGGTAATGGAGCAGAAAATAGACGACAAGTTCGACATTATGAGCAAGGAACAAAAAATGTTAGACCAAAAAGTGACTGAGAGCCAAAAAGGTATCCAGGCGATATTACAAAAAATGGATGATAAGGAAAAAAATCATAAACAACATGGCTCAGATATGTTGGTTACCCCATCTTCCAATTCTGAGTCACCAGAACGCAATAGGACGAAAGGTACTCAATACCAACCATTCATAATGTACCCGCCGAGAGCAAAAATAGAAATGACGAAATATAACGGAGGAGAATACCAATGCGTCGCTTGGTTGAATAAAGCATAAGAGTATTTCGACATATATAACATTACAATGGACGAAGAAAAGGTCAAGTATACTTCAATGCACCTTGAAGGATATGCCTACAACTGGTATATGTGGTGGAAGGGAGACAACTTCGCATACACTTGGAACTTATTCAAAAATGATTTCTTAAAAAGCTTTCAAGGAATCACAGAAGATGAATTCTTCTCAAAACTTACCAGATTACAACAAAGGGGAAGCGTCGAAGAATTCACGCATCAATGGGAATCCCTCGCTACCAGAGTATTTGGGCTATCTAACAAACAACGATTGGAAACCTACTTGGGAGGACTAAAACCATACATACAAAAAGAGTTAAAAATGCATGACATAACGAATGTCGAGGCAGCAAGACGAAAAGCAAAAGCAGCCGAGGCCAAATTTGACAGTTTCCAATCAAATAAAGGGAAGTCATACTCACAAAGAAACATCCAGTCGACTCCAGAGGATGATTCAAACAAATACATCTCTCCACCTAGAAGGGACGATAGGAAGAGCCTCGAGAATCAACGAATGAGGAAAGGAAAATGTCGACGATGTGGAGACAAATGGAATCCTAAACATAGGTGTCGCCCCGAGGACAGCTCAAAGAAATTATATACTTGTGAAGCAGAGGAGAATAGTGAATCAGAAGAAGAAGAAGAAGAAGAAGAGCCAGAAGATGAAGAGGAGGAAACCACAAATATGGCAGCCAGGAACGACGAGAACCCCAAAATCTCCCTAGCAGCCATGACAGGCATTAGTCAACCACAGACTCTCAAGTTAAAAGGGCATATAAAAAATGAGAATGTTACAGTGCTAGTAGACACTGGAAGCACTCACAACTTTCTTGATATAAGAGTGGCACGAAAACTCAAGTTGTTCGTACATCTAGTTCCAGACATGAAGGTGATGGTTGCAGATGGCAAGAAGATCGAAAAAGTTGGAAAGTGCCACAAGGTGAGACTTCAAATACAAGACTTCGAACTGGAATTAGAACTCTACACCTTACCGTTGGGAGGAGTAGACATCGTTTTGGGAGTCCAATGGTTACAAACATTGGGAACATATTCTGCCAATCATCAAAAACATTTCATCAAGTTTAAGTGGCAAGGGAAAATTTTTAAGCTATATGGTTTTCATCCACCAAACACACAAGTAGTTTCATCTCAGCATATGGAAAAACTCATTCGAAAAGGGGCATCAACATACGTAATACAATGTCATCAATTGGAAGGAAAAGAGGAGGAACCAAATGAGTTCAAAAAGGAAATCCAAAAATTACTCCAGAAACATGAACACATATTTCAAGACTTACCCATGCAGCTACCACCAGAAAGGAGTATAGAACACATAATCGAGATTAAACCGGGGTCAAATCCTGTCAAGGTTAAACCATATAGGTATCCCCACCACCACAAAACAGAAATAGAAAGGTTGGTTCAAGATCTACTGAATTGTGGTGTCATCACCAAGAGTAGAAGCCCTTATGCAGCTCCAATCGTACTAGTACGGAAGAAGGATGGATTGTTTAGATTATGTATAGATTATAGAGGATTAAACAAAATAACAATTAAGAACAAGTTTCCAATCCCCTTCATCGATGACATGCTGGATGAACTTCATGACGCAAAATATTTTTCGAAACTCGATTTAAGGTCAGGGTACTATCAAATCAGGGTCAGATTAGAGGATATCGCAAAGACTGCTTTCCAAACTCATAAAGGACATTATGAATTCAAAGTAATGCCTTTTGGGTTAACTAATGCCCCTGCCACATTCCAGGCAACTATGAATGAACTATTTCAGTCATACCTAAGGAAATTTGTGTTAGTATTCTTCGATGACATCCTTATATATAGCAAGACATGGAAAGAACATTTGACGCATCTAGAAGAGGTTCTATCTCTTATGAAGGAAAACCAATTCTATGCAAAAAAGTCAAAATGCACATTTGGGAAGCAAGAAGTGGAGTATCTCGGTCATATAATCTCAAAGGAAGGAGTTAAGGTGGACCCAAAGAAAATCCAGGCAATGAAGGAGTGGCCTGAACCAAAGAATGTTTCAAAATTGCGAGGATTTTTGGGATTAACATGTTACTATCGAAGGTTCATCAGGAACTATGCACACGTCACTGCCCCACTAACAAATCTCCTAAAAAGAAGTTCTTTTCAATGGGATGATGAAGCAAGTAGATGCTTTGAAACGTTGAAACAAATTATGTCTTCAACTCCCGTTTTGGCAACACCTGATTTTGCAAAACCATTCGTAATCGAATGTGATGCTTCAGGGTTTGGGATAGGAGCTGTGCTAATGCAAGAAGGTCATCCAATCGCTTTTGAAAGCAAGAAGTTGAACAAAAGAGAATACCTACAGTCTACATACAACAAGGAAATGCTTTCCATCATGCATGCATTAACTAAATGGCGACAATACCTTTTGGGAAGTAAATTTCTAATCCGAACAGATCATAATAGTCTACAACACTTGTTACAGCAGAAGACATTAACAACCGAACAACAAAAGTGGATAGAGAAAATCTCTACCTTCGATATGGAGATCCTACATAAAAGGGGGAAGGACAATGTAGTAGCTGATGCTTTATCAAGGAAAGATGAAGAGATACAAGTCTACACCGTATCCATGGTGATCCCAGAATTTTTGGACGAAATTCGTAAGGAATATGCCAAGAATTCAGAGGTTTGCTCCATAATTAACAACATAAATCAGTATCCGAAGTTTGAATGGAAGAATGATCTCTTATGGTACAAAGGACGTATTTACTTAAGTTCCAATTCCAGTTTTAAGACCAAGGCACTTAAAGAGTCACATGACTGCCCAGCCGCTGGTCATGTAGGATTTTTTAAAACCTACTATAATGCAAGGCAATCATTCTTTTGGAAGGGTATGTATGCCGACATTCACAAGTATGTTGCAGATTGTGACATTTGTCAGCGGAATAAAACTGAGAATATCTCAAGTCCGGGGTTACTCCATCCGTTACATATTCCAAATAAAAAATGGGAGGAAATTTCAATGGATTTCATTGAAGGTCTACCCATATCAGATGGAAAAGACAAAATACTAGTTGTGGTAGACAGGCTAACCAAATATGCACATTTTGTTGGAGTGAAGAAAACTGATTCGACAAAAGAAATAGCCAAAGCTTTTTGTAAAAATGTCTACAAATTACATGGTTTTCCGAAGATTATAGTAAGTGATAGGGATGCCAAGTTTAAAGGGAACTTTTGGAGAGAGTTTTGCAAGCAAATTGGAACGTCTCTTAACATGAGCTCAGTTTATCATCCCCAAACAGATGGACAGACAGAAGTTGTCAATAAATGCTTAGAAACCTACCTCCGTTGTTTTGTAAATGATAAGCAAAATAAATGGTTCCAATGGCTACATCTTGCGGAATGGTGGTATAATTCTACTTATCATATATCTGCAAGAATGACACCATTTGAAGCCCTATATGGATATGAACCCCCAAAATGGAAGGATTTCATTACTAACCAAGCAAGGGTCACATCAGTAAATGACCATTTAGAAGAAAACCAAAAGGTTGTCCAAGAACTTAAAGAGAATTTGAATACTGCTAGGAATAGAATGAGACAACAAGAAGATCGACGTCGAACATAACGAGAATTTGAAGTTGGAGATTGGGTATTCGTAAGACTACAACCCTATAAACAATTATCACTTAAACAAGGTGGAAAAAATAAATTGGCTCCACGTTTTTATGGCCCATATCAAATCAATAAGAAGATTAGTCAAGTGGCATATGCGTTGGAATTGCCAACTACAAGTCGCATCCACAATGTTTTTCATGTTTCATGTTTGAAAAAGATGATAGGTCAACACCAAAAGGCACAAACAATACTTCTCTTGTTAGATGAAGGAGGAAGAATCATATTCGAGCCATAATCTATCATTGCTACTAGAGAGAAGAGATTAAGAACACGAGTCATTAAAAAATACCTCATAAAATGGAAAAATCATCCCGAAGAAGATGCAACATGGGAATCAAAACAATTTCGACAGTTACATCCCTCATTACCATTGCTTTGAGGACAAATCTCTTTAAAAGGGAGTGGCAATGCTATGAATATTAAATATTGTATTAAATTAATTAGTAAATTATTAATTAGTTTAATTGAAGGGACGTAACCCTTCTTAAGAATGCTCAAACCTTATAAAAGGCGAGCTCTTGTAAAGCGTTAAGCATCTTATCAATTCAATAATATATCTTTTTATTCAATATGGATTTCGTGTCCTAGTTTTTCTGTTGCATTTTTCTTAGAAAAAAAGGTTGTTGAATGAGATGCAAATAGAAAAAAATAATGCATATGCCAAGCACTGAAAGAATATTAGCACTATGGGAAATGAACGAGGAGGATAGCAAAGTGAGGAAATTCCAATATTTAGCATCACTAAGGGCTAATCGTTTCCAAAATCTTTACAAAAATCCCCTAAGGGAAAACATTCCTTAGATAATTAGAATTCCCTCCTTCCTTGACTGTATAAATGATGAAGAAAATAAAGAACTAATGCAAAAGGTCTTGAAAAAACATTCCTTAGATAATTAGAATTCCCTCCTTCCTTGACTGTATAAATGATGAAGAAAATAAAAAACTAATGCAAAAGGTCTTGAAAGAAGAATTAAAACCAATGATGGATTCATTTCAAAAGACCAAAAGCCCATAGGTTGGACTTTAGAATTTTATAGTATTATATGAGCTTATTAGAGAGGATTTAATTTGGTTGGTGGAAGAATCCAAAATTTTAAGGTAGACATTGGAAGCATTCAATTGTACATTTATAAATTAGAGAGGATTTAATATCAGTGGTGGAAGAATCCAAAATTTCAAGGAAGACACTAGGAGCATTCACTTCTACATTTGTAGCTTTAATCCTTAAAAAAAAATACATCCTCCTTTAACGATTGAAACCTATATGCCTATGTAATTCAATTTACAAAATTATCTTTGAAGATATTGCTTGCAAACTCAAGAAGGTACTATCAAATTCTATATTATGTGAACAATTTGGATTTATCTAAGATGAAAAATTCATGAAGTTCTTGGGGTGGCGGGGAGGAGGGTCTTCACACCATAAAGGTCAAGAAAAAATCAACAATGATCATAAAGTTGGATCTGTCCAAAGCATTAGACAAAGAAAGTCATTGTATATTAGGTTGATGTTGATTCATTTAGGGATGAGGTTAGATACAACGAATTGGATCTCAATTTGTCTCAATAATTTATTCCTACGTTTTAATCGATGGATATACGCCAAAATTCTTCTACCAATTTATCGTTCTAAGGAAAGGTTGTGCTATTTGACCTTTGTTATCTTTTAATTTTGTCGAGGGCCTTAGAAACACAGTCCTTGATTATGAAAGGGGTACAATAAAATGTATCAAAATAGGTAAAACTCTCCACCTAAGCTATCTTCTATTTGTTGATGATGTCCTTCTCTTTGCAAATGGGTCTTCTTAAGTGGTTGAAAGATTCAAGGAGGTACTAGACCTCTACTACAAAGCTATAGGTATGCTAGTGAACAACCATAATAATTTTATCTCCTTTAATGGAATTCCAAAATGACAAGCAAGATTCCTACATAGTTTTTAATAAGCAGTTGTCCCAAGGGGAAGATTGGCTACAATAAAATCAATAATAGAGGCAAGCCTTGTCATTGGTACTCTCTCACATAATATTGTAGACATGCTTGAAAGGATTAAGGAAAAACATGTTTTAAATTTACTTAGATAGGGAGTAAGGAAAAACAAGGCCCCCCCTCATAAAATAGAAAGGAATTGTGAAACCAAAAGAAGATGGAGGTTGGGGCTTATACAATACATTATTTTGGGAGGTCTTAGCTTATATGGGGAATATGCAATGATGAGAAAGTGAGGATAAGCAAGGACCCTAGGGTAGATTGTGATGGAATTCAGAGCATCCCTAATGAAACAATTGAATTTTTTTCATACCAATGGTATTTTCTCTCTTACAAATGCTGCGGGTCACAACTCAACCACCATTTTCAAATGAAATGGAAAACTAAGAAGTCTCTAGGCTTGGAAGGTGATCCAAAGGATCTTTGGAATGATAATGTCCACATAAGTTCTATAAGAATTAGAGATGAGGAAGATGATATAATTTAGTCTAAAATCCTAGGTTCAAGTAACTACACTAGAAAGCTTGGGTAGAAAGCCATGTTCACTAGGGAAGAGCAAGGAGAATGAGAGAAGTACATAGAAAATCAAAATTATAATACCCTGGTTTTGACCCCTAGTTTATCAATGTATATGAAATGATGAAATGGCTATAACATGGACATATGCGATCCATCTAAAGAATGTACATTGGTTTTACAGTTATGTAAATTGAAATATAATATAAGTGCCACTAATGTTGCAAATGAAAAAGAAAAAAGAAAGGTGGCTACGAGTCCATAAAAGGGGAAGGGGGTAGAGACAAAATATTATTACTTTACTGTTGCCCACTTTTATCCCAAGTATTTTAACCTTTGCTTTAAGATTATTAAATCGTTTACCTACCTTGTGATTAGTTGCCCAAAATAAAGATGTGTGTTGTCACGTCCCCAATCCCCTTGGTGACCTTTAGAGTGATGGGGGAGCAACCTTGAAACAATCTGCTACATTTTTTTTCTTCCAAAACTGATCCACAACTCTAATCTTTAGCACAACCGCAATTATCTTTGTTCCGCAACTCTACAATCCGCAAGCAGAAATCCGCAGCCGCAAGTCGGAAGTTGGAAATCGGATCTCCAAAATATGCAGCATTGAAAACACCTCTCTGAATTCCGAAGTTCCGCAATCTGCGATGCGGGACTCGAAAAGTTAGAGCGCCAATTACCCGGCATCGAAAACACCTCTCCGAATTTCGCAGTTCCACAATCCGCGAGCGGGACTCGAAAAGTCGGAGCGCCAATAATCCAACTTCGTAGATTTACTCTTCTGACTTCCGCACTACGTAGTTCGCGATGTGGGAGTCGGAAAGTCGGAACACCCATTTCACCGTTTCGACGAAAATGCGCTTCGACTTCCACACAATGCATCCACGATGCGGGAGTTGAAAAGTTGGAACGCCAACTTCATTATCTCGATGATTATGCGCCTCCGACTTCCACACTCCGCATTCGCGATGCGAGAGTCGGAAGGTCGAGACGCCAAACACACTGCACCGAGAAAATGTGCCTCTGAATTCCGCATTCCGCATTGCGAGAGTCGGGAGAGCAGAACGCCAAAATGCCCGGCGTGAAGAAAATGCGCCCCCGACTTCCACATTCCACACTACAGATTCAGAAAGTCGAAAGATGGCCATACCCCTGTGACCACCAACTTCTAAGGCTGATAACTTCTTCATCCTTAGTCCATTTTGGTAAAATCCGGTACTGTTGGAAATCTCTTGGCGAGCCATACGCAAGTGCATGATCCTCTGCTACATCTGATGACTCTAGTCCTGTCTTTCTTCCAACCTAAAAGTTGGCCCCAAGCTTCGTCAAGGCCTCTTCTCCACTCTGCAAGGATCTTATACCACACTATCATAGCCCCTTTTCTTCATCTGATCCACAGGGGGAGCTTGAACACCACAGGGGGATGTCTATTTCTTCCCCGCAATCCTAACTAAACCCTCTGCACACTTAGGGCCTCAACCAAACTCATCCCTATTCATCAATGAAAAGATTTACATATAAGTAAAGCACATGGAAGCAAAACACAACTGCATGAACCCATATTAACACACACTCAGATGCATTTACTAGCATTCATCATGGACATAATAACAACATAAATACAAGTGTTCAATCCATCAATTAGCTGGATCATTCCATGCATTTATACATAAACAAACAATCAACCATGTATATAAATTGGCATGATTCAGAGACAACAAGAAACATTTATCTTTAATTGCAACACCCAAGCAAAATGGCTATGTACTACAACGTTCCAACCCAACCATAGGTCTATGCCCAGCCTGTAGTATTTCAACACTTAGAGACCACCCCCGAGCTAGGGCTATGTATCCACTAAGGAGTACCCCTCAGGTTCATTCACAGCCTTGGATTCTCAATCATTTGGGTCATCCATCACACAACTGGTTTGTCAAGCAAGTGGGAGATAGGTCAGGAGTTTTCTAGATCAATGAGCTCTTCCACAGAGCTGTAGTCATAACCAAATGGCCTTAGACATTCCAGGCACCCCCATCACCTCCCCTCTCAGCCTAAGTAAGATCCCCTTCACTATTGCAAAGTCCCTCGGGCGCCCCTTCCCTCAGCACTGACCTAGGCAGGTATGGCTAGTCCTGACTCCTAAATCAAGGGTAAATGAGCCCACATTGGCTCAACCACGTACTATAAAACCTCTTGGTCTCTTTCCACTGCAATCCGCACTCAAATCTTCCTCAACGTTGTGGCCGAGTGGCTCTGTCCCGTAACAAGATTATGGCTATTAGATCTGGGTTTTCTCATGAACTTCTGGGCATCTCACGCTCTCTGATTCACCCCATGGTTCGGGTCTGTAGATCCCCATTGAATTCCACTTCCCACACCCATTTTTTGTGCGTCTTTGGCTCTGCAAATCACGACCTCCCTCAGGATCTTGATTTCGGGTTCCTCCCTCCCCTGCTGGGTCTCGTAAGGGTCCCCCTGATGCCTCCTCCATCCGTAATCGAAATGGGGATGAGGAATGCGTCCTCCTAGGAGGTGGAGTGGCTTATGGGACAAGCAAAACATAGCCCCATACCTTGCCTTACGGATTTTAGGGTTTCCCCATACTCCATCGACCTCGTGAACAATCCTCCCGCAGTACTACCATGCAGAAGAAATAAATGATAGCTAGGACAGGTCAAAGGGGTTCTAAAGGTGACATATGGAAGCCTAGGGTTGATACGAACCGTTACACCAAAACCCGAGGTGTTAGTGAAGGCCGCCCACTATGATCTTAACATCCCACCACGCTCTGTAGTCCATACTCTAGGCTGGATGTGCGCTCGTACAGTGGTGTCCCCTTTGAGCGGTACGAGCCTCGGATGAACACTGCAATGCCGACGTTGCCACCCGCTCTGTGACTTGAACCTAGGTGGAGGCTCTGATACCAAATGATACGAACCGTTACACCAAAACCCCGAGGTGTTAGTGAAGGCCGCCCACTAGTATCTTAACAAGGGTTTAATCCCACAACCCCCTCACCCCTCCCTAGTGGATACATAGTTCCCCCTCATTTAGTTGCATCCATAGCCAGCCCTTAGTATTTTTATTACATGATATTTACATCATTTTTTATAGTTTCCATGGCTCAATAGCACATGGATCACACAATGTCAAATACTTGTCTCTCAAAGCTGAGCATTCACTAGAGGGGCCTTGGCCTTGAGCTCCACGCTAGGAGTCATACACATCACATATGAACAATGTTTACATAAAGGTCAATATATCCTAAGGGTCAAAATGGGGGTATTACATGTGGACTTCTCATGAAGACATGTAATGTTTTATTATGATGAAAATATAATCTATGATTTAAGGCATGCAAGTTCATTCTTAATCATTATTCCTTTGGGTTTTTCTCCTCCATGCTTAACTTGCCATGGTATGCTTCCCTAAAACTTTGGGGAAACCATCATTGAGTTTATGAGTGTTTGTTGGGATAAGAGGAAATTAATTTACAACTAAAATCCCTAGTTCCCAATAGTAGATATTCCCTAGCTAGCATGTGTTGGAGCACTGGAGAAAAGAGAGAGAACCTCTGAGGTATTGTTTAGCAAAGGAGATCCCATTCCATATTATAGTGAGAAAATGGGGTTGGTTCGTTCGGATTGTTGTAGTGAGAAAATGTCTTCAAAATTTTAGGAATTGCATGTAGTGGGTGATATTAGGGCCAAACCATAGGATTTTTGCCTTGTGGATTCATAGCCCCGATTCAAGGGTATTCTATGTAACAAAGAATATATGATTGGGTGGAATATTTTTCGTTTAAAACTAGTTGATGGATAACTCTCAGAAAATAAATATGTTTGGTTGTTTACAACTATGCAAACGTTATTGCTTTTGTGTATGGTTCACTGGTTTTTTATGGTTTGCTCCTGCCCAAATGAATTTAAATTTATTTTATGTGAAACTAATTGCATTGGACAACTTGCATTCATATTTACAGGTTCATAAAACTCGATGAATTAGCTAGAGTGGTTGAGTGTTGTGAATTACAACCAAGAGGTTGTGGGGTCAAGTCCCCAAGTTGGTTGCCTCTTTGAATATTATGGACCTCACTCAATGTCCCCATAAGGTTAGGTTGCAAAAACTGCAACCAATTGGTCGATCTATCCTACGTACCATCATTGGAATAAGAGGAAGTGCCCGATGGGTTTACAGGGATGTACATTTTATAATAAAAATTAAAAATGAGTTCATAAATTGATTTGTTTGCTCATTATTACATTAATTCTACATTAGAATCATGTATGATGTAATTGGAGAGGTTTTGGAATACCACGTCACCTCAATACGAGCACAAAGGTCACTAGATCTATTACAAAAGGCCAACTAAAAACAAATTTATTCTCCTAGTTAGTCCTAAGAAAAAAGATAGTCATTGGGAAGATTTGCAACTAAGCCCCCAAAATATTTGTTTTGTGCAAGATTGCAAAAGAGCACTAACCGTCTTCTAGTTCATTGTTATTACACCAAAAAAGTTTGGGCTAAGACAAAGGCATCCATTTGGAGGTAAGGGGTCCTTGCAAGGTAACATTATCAAGATTGTTATAAACAATAGTGAGAGGACAAATAAAAAAACCCACAAGGCTCTACCCTGTGTAATCTCTTGGGCATTGTGATTGGCTCAAAACTCCATGATCTTCAAAGACATAGAGGTTCTAACATTTCAAGTCTCGCACCAAATTAGATTCTCATGAGGGTATGCGGAAGCTTCAAACTCAAACCTCCTAAACAAATCAGACAAACCTAACCCATGGTGCTTTTTCAATGAGCCAACAAAGGCACACACATGGTGAATGGAGAGTTTTACACTTGTCTTGAAACACATTTTCTAGAGTTTAAAGTTGCTTTGCTTTGGGATAATGAACTAATACTTGAGTAGAAATAAGACTCTTATGAGTCTATTAAGGTTATATGTGGAAAGAGATATACAAAATATACAAATATTTGGTAACTTTCTTCTGGTTAAAGATGAGGTTAAAAGAAACAAGGAACTACAAACTCCATTGTTGTACCTTGTTTTAACTCAAGTTAAGGAGATGATTGGGAAGATTATTAATGTTACCTACACTCATGTTCATAGAGAAATTAAATGGTTAGGGAG
The DNA here is from genome assembly GCA_027924585.1 of Larix kaempferi. NCBI lineage: Eukaryota > Viridiplantae > Streptophyta > Pinopsida > Pinales > Pinaceae > Larix > Larix kaempferi. Next base: position 9,930,605 of record BSBM01000449.1, read on the forward strand.
ATTTATTATTAAATAGGTGTTGGAAATTACAATTGGAAACATCAACACTACAAAAGTGAAATATGGTCACAAACTCCCACCAACAACAAGATCTCTTCATGATCAAAGACATCTATGATGTAGATAGGGATTGTTGAAAGTTTAAGTCCATAAGGGCATTAGTTGAACTTTCCATGGATTTTCTTTTAACATAAATGGCTACCATTTGTATTAATAAGAAAGGGGGGTAGCGACTATATGTCTAGCATTTTAATTCAAAAAAAATGGAATTAAAATGCCCAAAAGCATCCAAAACCTTCAAAATGTTTAAAAAGGAATTGTCTATTGTTCACTAAATGGCTTGTAAATAGTTTTACATACTAACCCAACAAAAAAATACTTGTAAAACATCATAAAATTCAAAAGAAATAGCCATACTCACGATGGGTATTTTTTCCTTGCCTACAATTGATGCATTATAAGAGGGGTCCTAGTGTCTAGTCCTCTCAAAATTCTGCTCCATTGTATCCTCTTCAGTAGCTACAACTTGATCCTCACGAGAGAACCAACAGAGACTATTGGAGAGAATATTCTTTAGTTCTTCCTCCAAACCTTTGTTCCAACTACAAATGTAGCACTTTGTCCTACAGTTCTTTTATTATAGATTTCTTCCTCTTAACTTTTCTTTGTCGCATTCTTCCCTTACCTCCAACAAAACCAATTTTCTTTTGTACTTCTCAATTTAGGCCTTCAAAGCTATCAATGGTCTCCTAATTGCCTTAAGGTCCTGTTATCACCTAAACTCTAGTTACCCCTGTGGATATATCCATTAATGGATGGCAATATGAAAGAGAAACTCAAAAGGTGCAACCACGATCACCTTGACCTCCAATAGATGGTTGTCATGCCAGTCGAGGCAACCTTCGTTTTATGTTATCTAACCCAGACAACCAAATCAAGTTAAGACTAAGTGAAAGAAGGTGTATGGTTTATCCTAGACCTAAGGATGAAGTCACAAGATAAGTGAGGGGTTCAATGAGTTTAGCTTTGGTTCATTGTTGATGTGTGAGTGACTTATAGTATTTGAAAATAAGATCCAGGATTATAGTGCTAGTCAATGTGAGAAAATCCACTGCCTTGGGAACCGTGTCCAATGCAGGGTAGTTTAGGGGTTGAATTGGGGCTAACTAATATAAGTGAAAAGCTTGATCATGAAGTATGATGATATCAAAGGGTTTAGTCCACCAAACAAGGATCAAACCACAAGTTAATCCAACAATATAGGAAAGTCGAATTGACTTGGAGAGAGATCAGTGCCTTGGGAATTGAGACAATGGAGTCAAATGAAGTTAATTTGTGGTTGATGACTACTATTGCATGATACAAGTGGGCAATTAAAGGTTTGATGGATGAATAGGTCTAGATCTAGAGATTCAAGGTTTGACCTAAGTGGACCACAATCCCTTAAAACAAGGAATGCTATCCCCAAGGCAAGATTTGATGAAGTGACCAACTAGACCTAGGTTTTGAATTATGCCCGTTCCAAATCCACTAAAATCTCATGTACCCACGTCCTAGAAGTGAACCAACTCCAATCTCCAAGGGAGTGCGACTTTGCCCAAGGAGGGTAAAATTGGGGATAAGTGGGATCAAGACAAGTCCGATGACATCCAAAATTTAGATCCAAGTAGGTTGATCAAGCGAGAATGTGGATCTACAATTTCAAGGCAATCCGATGGCTAGATCTTACTAGATCTGAGTTTAAAAATTCCAAGTGGTCCAAAATGGGGATTAAATCCCTTAAAATGTGGAATAGGGCCCACAAGGTGGAAATTGCCAAAGTGAAAGTCCAGGGGTAGGTTTTAGGGCATGTAGATCATGAATCAATCGAAATCTCAACTACCCACCAACTAGATCTAGGTCAACTCACCTCACCAAGAAGTGCGCCCTTGCTTGGAGGAGCTAAGTTGGCTTAGGGAAGGGATCAAATGATGGCCAATCCTCACCAAACTATAGATCCGGGATGTCATGGATACTATAGAGGTGGGTTTTTAATATTATGCCCAACAACCGACTAGATCTTAGTAGATTTAAGAAAATGTAACAATGGGGGTTTTGATTAATTAGGGTTTGAAATATTTTGGACAAGTGGATAGATCATGGAGATAGAAATTACCTTGAGATCATACCTGAGTGATGAAGAGAGATGCCTTGATGTTGAGGAAGATTCCCGCGGAGATCAAATGACAATTTGTTGATTTTGCTTGCTGAATTGATGCCCTAGCCCACAAGTGCACCCTCCTCTACCTGTCAATCCAAGGAAATCAATTTCAATTAGAGAGGTCAAGTATGGAGGAAATACAAGTAAAATGCAATGATAGCATGAAATAGAAGGTCCTGGGACAGTAATACTCCTTGTTACCAACGAAGAGATCCAAAGAAGAAGTAGGGAAAGTCTTCCCCTACCAATACTTCCTCCTCAAAGCAAATCGACCTCCACCTGTAGATGCAAAAACGTGGTACAAAAGATATGGCAAAACAAGATCTCCAATAACTCAGTGCAAAGGAAGAATCAACAAATGAACACCAAAAACATTCACCACAACACTGGAGATAGATGCAATAATAATTTTCTATTCCAATAATCTAGAGCCACAAGTCCCCTTTACAATGAAAAGCTCTCTCCTTTAAATAGGAGATACATCAAAACCCTAACCACTTTTTGAATGAGTGGCTAAGATTAAAAAATACAAATGGCTAATCAATGGTTGAGATGAGCTCAACAATAAAATACATGGATCACTAATAAAATATAACCATAAGTGGACAAAATCACCCTAGGAGAAGGGAATCCCACCAAATCATGATGACAAAATATAATAAGAAGCTCATGGTGGGTCCAAGGGGTAATTTTAACCACCCTTGGTCAATCCCCATAACACAATAATAATAAAATAGTCATCAATATACCAAATCGTGCCTCTATGGACAAATCGTGGGCCTTAAGAAACCTCAAAAATCATCAAAAAAATGCCATAAGTGATGGATGTGGATCCCGATGAAGCTGAAACTGCTGGAGGAGGTGTGAAAGACATCAACCCATCATCTCTGATCATCCCATGCCAAGACATTGCCTCAGTAGCCCAAATCGAATTCCTCAATAGCCATTTCTACCAATCCTGAAATGCCTCGGGAAGCGTGAAACTGCCCCAAACTGCCTCCTGGAGTGCCTGCACTGTCAAGGTGAGGGCACCAGTGTGTTCGAGAGGAGTGTAATATGGTAAAAACAAGTGTCTGGACCACCCCCTCCAATCACAGCACCCTAGGTCAACCAAATAAAAATCCTCTATGCTCTGACAGAGTCCCCGACAGACCAAAACTGCACTGGGTTAGCCTATTGAGGCTCAATCATCACTGTAAGTGCCCGGAACTGAAAACAAACTATCTCATTGGACTCAGAAGGTCCAAATCCATCCAATATGTGTACTCATACACCATATGTGTCTCTGCATGGTCATAAAATATATCCAATATACCGGAACATGTGAAATAATAATAATCTGTAAATGATCAAATAATGCTATAAACCATTAATCATCATCATAAACCTGTATCTGATGCATAGAACCATCATGTACATGTACATAAACCATATATCATCTATCCATATCATCACAAGGTCGAACCATCTCATGTCCTGTGGTTGCCCTTGGTCAAACTAAGTTTGACCAGGTCAATATTGACCAAATATAACTCAGACTATCATTAGAAGCTGCTGCAAAGTATCAAAGGTTAATGCATGCTTTACAACGTATTCAAATAGCAATTATAACACAAAGTAATCATTATTGGCGATCTAAATCCAAATATATAATGTCATTAATTATTATTATTACTCAGACTATAATTTCAAGACCATACTCACTTCATAGCTGTAATCAATTTGCTAGTGAAGGTTGAACGCTAAAATAACTGGCTAGGCTAAGGGATGACTTGACTGACTTAACTTTGTGACACTTTGACAAAGGGAAAGGAAATACACACCATAGTATATACTGAATGAGCAACAACACAGGGATGGCGGTGTCTCACAAATGGATAAGTTGTTTAAAGAGGGTTTATTCACCTTTAACAGATGCGCACAATCCATAATACAAATGAGGCCAGCAATAATTTAGATATAGCATTTAAGTTCCATTGCTTTTTGGGCCTGAAGTTTCCATAGCCTTTGATCTATGTGTGTTTATAAACACATTGCATAGATTTACATTTATTTTAGGGTTTCTGCTGCAGGTGTGTTTTTAAGGCACTTGTTTACCTGAGCACCTCTAGGTGTGTCACAGACAGCTTGTTTACCTAGGTATCTATTTCAAAAAGGATATAACATTTATTTTCATGGCCACTTTCATTTGGCATGCCTTTCATTCATGTGTGTTTAGAAACACATTGCATGAACGGGCTTTTCATACAAGATATAGCATTTCATTTTTCCAGATTTTGTATTCATGGCAGCACTAAAAGTTTCAGGTTTAGCCAACACATCTTTAGTGACTAGGGGGAATTCACAAGGAATTCCAACTCACCACAAGTAAGTTTTGTCACCAACTCAGAGCCGAGACACAATAAACAGGGAAGCTCATCCAATACAGAGGCTACAGTGGGGAAAAGGTCCTCCATGTCACTAGTCAAGTAGTAAGTCAGGGTGATAAACTAAAAGGTAGGCAATGGATGGATGAAGACAATGAATAATGGAGCCAACACTAGCAAGCCAAGGTATGGTGGAATGATCACCTCTATTTTCCCTAAGGAAGGTAAAACCAATGAGTATGAATAGTGAACTTCTAAGTCTGAGTAGAGACAATATAATATATATAATAAGATCAACCAAGTCCACATATCTATATGATCGCCAGATCATGACACTAAGTGCTAAGACATGCTATAAGGATAAGTATAAAAACAATATAACCACAACACTATGATATACCTATTGAGTCATATACCTGAATGCTCATCATCTGAACCATCATCTGTCCTCTAAAACTGCCGCTGTAACTTTGGGCACTACTGAATGCTCTATACAAATGGTATAATGGCCATATCGGTCATCTCTCTGAGTGTCCTGAGATTCAGTCATGGCAATGGGGAATACAAGTGCTCTCCATAATCTGATAGTGATCCAATATAGATGCTCATCTCAACATCTCAATGTAAGGGAACTGGTTGAATAGTTTACCTGAATCAGAAAAATAATGTATGGTTACCCGACTACTATATATGTGATAACATCTGGCTCCTGCTGGGACAAGTGCTCTGCTGAAATAAGCACTTGAGAACCTTAGAATATCTGGTCCTCGAACTCTGCTACTCGAATCCTCGATCCAGCACTCTACCATTTTGCTTCCAACTTTTATTTTGCACCTATTTCTGCATTCACAAACATCAAAAATACTTCATGCAGCATGTATGGTTAAAATATAAAATCCAACTGAAATAAAATCTATTATATGACAAAAATATAAATGCATGAAATATAAATGCAAAAGGTAAATTAAATTATCAACATCACTTGCAAAGTTTGAAATTTATTGTGCAGGAAAAAGAAAATGACAGGTACTCAGTTAAACTAGGAGCTTAGAAAAAAATAATAGAAAGGTGCCAAACTCAATGTCTGAAAAGACTAACTACTGCCCAAGTAGGCTTATTTGGTTTCCTACCTACTCTAATCTACCAGGTAAGGCACTGCACAGAGATCCCAACTATGTGGGATCAGGGATATGATCCCTTAAATCCCTCTGATTTACAGGATATAAAATACGTCGTCCACTACCAGTGGTTAGAAAGCACATGCCAGTAATGCATTGTTCTACTATGAAAGGTCCAACCCATAAGTCATCAACTTGTCCCGATCTCATATGCAACAAATGGTTGGGAATAATGACTTGACTTCCTGTAGGAAATCTATTTCTATTGACAGATTCAGGAATAACTCCAATGCTACGAATAGGCATAGGGTGGATTTCAGCAGGGTTTTGCGGTTGAGGTGTGACAATCCTTGAGCTCCTCCTAGAAGGAACTGCATCGACTCTGGGTGGACCACCATCTAAGGAAATAGCAATCCTGCCAACAAGGACTTCCCTAACTTCTCTTCTTGCCTCATGGACTACTTCATTTGACTCTTCCTCATGAAGAGACAACTCTTTTAACAACTTCACCTACAGTCCAGAAATCTCTATGTTCTTCCAAGGAAGGTGGCTCATGAGATATGACAATATTATGACTAGAGACTTCCCCTGAAGAAACCGGGATGACCATATTTTTCAATCTAGCAGAAACTGACTCAAGATGAAATGTAGAAAAACTAGGAATGTGAGAAGGATCATGAATATGATGACTAGATGACTCAGATGGTAGGAGAAAATTAGGGACATGAGGATATGCAGATAAAACATGGCTTTGAGGTTCTGAAGGAGTTTGAAAAATAGCAAGGTTGTTTAAATTATGTTCTCCTTCAGGTGCATCATTAATTAAGGCATCCTCTTCCCAACTTAAAGAGTTATCATGAACTTGAATTAGATTACCGTCTTCTAGATATAAGTGAGATAAGGAATCTTCTATGTCAGAATAATGGGAAGTTTCAGACTCTTCATTTGTTTCAACCCTAGTAGATGTTGCAAGATTGTTTTCCCATGGGTAAATAATAGGTGCAAGCCCTTGGCTTTCCCTTTCTCTATTATGATCAGTCAAAGCAAACCATTCCCTAACAGTAAAAGGAATTCTTTCTCCCCTCCTAATATCATCAAATTCATCTTCATGGATAGGATTCTCAATATTTTCTTCAACATCTGTTTGCTCATGAAAATTTTCCAAATGGGCAATTTGTTCCAAGCTTTGATCATTAGGCAACTGCTCATTTCTTCCTATATCTCTTATGCCATCATCAACTTCCTCAGGTGCTTGATTTTCAATAATTGGTTCTTGAATGATTTCATTGTTTTGTTCCTGACCTTGAGGTTGATTTTCACTCCTTCTCAATTCATTTATTTCCTCAGCAAATTCATTCCTAAGTAACTCCAAATTGATTATTCTTGCAATTTCAGCTGCTTGCTCTTCTTCCTAAGAGGAATTAGAATCTTCCATTACCATACACATATTTTGATCAACTTCATATAATTCATCCTCGTCTTCAACAAGGTTAGTTTTGGCATTATTCAACAATTCATCCCCATATGTGTTTTTTAACCCTTCATCAAATGGTTCTACATGCTCATTATAACAAGGTTCTCTGTTTACCCGAATCAAAGCTCCATCACGGTTGGGAACACAAATAAATGATAAATCCATCATAAGGTATCCACCTAGAGCAGCCGCCCATTTTCTAGATAACAGCATTCCATATGCTAGGGGTAAGTCAATGACAACTACATCCATCATGGTAGAAATGTCTGAAAATGCATAAAGACCAGCTCTAAGGTTTTTGATCAAACCATAAGATGGCACTTGTCGGGAATCTATACCACAAACATTTCCATAAGGTCTAGTCACTTCAAGTCCCATTTCCTTCATAACTTGTAAAGGCATAACATTCATTGCTTCTCCAGAATCCAACATACAATTGTGGAGGAGCATGTTTTGAATATGTAAGGTAAGGTAAAAGGGAGAGTGACCACCGCTCTTTCTCTCATAAATTGCTGAATGGATGTTTATTGGTGGATCCTTCTCTGTTTCACTAAGTTGTGTTCCACTAAGCTTTTGGATATGACATGATTCTAGGACAGTTTCAGGAGTTTTTTCTTGGCCAATGCCATCGAAAAATTCCTCTACCTGGCATCTAATAGAAGGCACCTTCATTAACTCAGTGACAAGGATATTAAACATTATCTTGCTTAACTCTTTCTTAATGTCAATCTTAAGATCATAATCATTCACAGCAAGATCCTCTTCTTCCTTTTTATCTTCATCACTCTTCTTATGTTTATCAAGGAAAGAAGGTTGGGAGGTACTTCCTCATTTATAAATTTGATACTTTGGTTGCTCTTTAGGTTGTGGAAGCTCTAAGGCACAACATGAGGAGCTAGGTTCTTCTACTATGTCTTCTTTGCTCCCATAGTTCTTCTTCTAAAAGGATTCTTCCAAAGTCCTCATCATACGATAAGTCATTCATAAAGTTGATGTTATCTGATTGGTCATCATGGTAAATGGTGTCGGAGGGTTCTTCTTCTTTTTCATCACACCAATTGACCTCCTTCTTTTCAGAGTTTTCTGGATACTCAAGTCGTCGCCTATCCCTATACCCTTCAGGCCTCCTATTGTTATTCCAGTAAGGTTTAGGTCCATAAGGATTTCTATGTCTTTCTGGGTCATTCAAACTTGCTACACTCTTTGTTAGGACAGTTAATTACCTCATCATCTCTTGCATGACTTCTAAAGTGTCCTTTGATTCCTTTGGCACACTCGCAGGTTCCTTTGGTTTTCGAAGTCTAGGGTCATATCTGGAAGTGGATGGGGTAAATTGATTGAAAAAGTTTTGTTTCCCCATGGATGCTACATTTTGCTCAGCCATCTTGGCATTTGATTGAGCGGTCTTCAAGTCATTTGGGTTTTTATCCTTTAGCTGATAACCAACCCATCCCTCAAAAGCATTCAAGTAGTGAATAAGAACTGCTTGGTCTTTTGGTCTAATCTCTTCGGGGATAACAACTACAGTCTTATCGAATCTTATATTGAACTCATGGACTGTTTCATTTTCTCTTTTCTTAATGTCAAAAAGTTGATGTAAGAGAAATTTCCCATCTAACTTTCGGGACCACTCATTATTTAGTTTGTTGACAAAGTTGTCATACCCATCAATGGATGAGGCAGGAAACCTGTCAAACCAATTCCTAACATCTCCTTCTAAAGATGCCAGGAGACCCCTCATGAAAACATCTTCCTCAGATGCTCCATATGCTTCCATGTGTTCCCATACTTTATCAATGTGGTCTTCAATTGATATAACAGATACTCCATCAAATCTGGGAACCTTTTCAAAATACTTTTCAGGCATGTCATGGGGTGCTCCTTGGATTTGGGAAAAGTCTAAAGGAGATGGTTTTGCCTTTCTTCCAAAAATCCTAGGATTCTGCGGAGGAGGAACATTCTGGTTTCCAAAGTTTGTTTCAGCCATTGGATTTGGTAAGTTTGTGTTTAAGTTTGAACTAGGAGATGAGGGAGGAACCAGATTAAATAAAGGGGATCCTGAAGCTCTGTTTGGAGAATCGTTGACCAATTTCCAAAAGAAGTTAGATGATTGTGCTTTAGGATCTCTTTTACGATATGTAAGGGGGGTTCCTTCAACTTGATTTGAGTTTGTTTTACTTCTAGTGTTATAAGGATGTAAATGAGCTCGCTCCTTAGTGGAGTCACAGTTGGGAGTCGCCAGGTAGATTTCTTAAACTCTTCTACCAAGATATGTGCCGTTGTATATGCAGGAGAGAGTGAATAATGACTAATATATTTATCCAAGGTAAGCCTATGCCCTCCAACACCAAAATGTTAGGCAAGGAGAACGGGAGTAAGGCTTGGGAAATATATGTCAAACCAGAGTAAGCCTATGCCCTCCCCGGCATCGACGCCAAAATGTTATCACCTCAACTGTAGTTGCCCCTGTGGACGTATCCATTAATGGATGGCAATAGGAAAGGGCAACTCAAAAGGTGCAACCTCGATCACCTTGACCTCCAATAGATGGTTGTCACGCCAGTCGATGCAACCTTCGCTTTATGTTATCTAGCCCAGACAACAAAGGGGGAGACCCGATCTACTCTCGACAAGAGAGATCAAACCAAGACACCAAATCAAGTTAAGACTAAGTGAAAAAAGGTGTATGGTTTATCCTAGACCTAAGGATGAAGTCACAAGATAAGTGAGGGGTTCAATGAGTTTAGCTTTGGTTCATTGTTGATATGTGAATGACTTATAGTATTTGAAAATAAGATCCAGGATTATAGTACTAGTCAATGTGAGAAAATCCGCTGCCTTGGGAACCGTGTCCAATGCAGGGTAGTTTAGGGGTTGAATTGGGGATAACTAGTACAAGTGACAAGCTTGATCATGAAGTATAATGACATCAAAGGGTTTAGTCCACCAAACAAAGATCAAACCACAAGTTAATCCAACAATCTAGGAAAGTTGAATTGACTTGGAGAGAGATCAGTGCCTTGGGAATTGGGACAATGGAGTCAAATGAAGTTAACTTGTGGTTGATGACTCTTATTGCATGAAACAAGTGGGCAATTAAAGGTTTGATGGATGAATAGGTCTAGATCTAGAGATTCAAGGTTTGACCTAAGTGGACCACAATCCCTTAAAACAAGAAATGCTATCCCCAAGGCAAGATTTGATGAAGCGACCAACTAGACCTGGGTTTTGAATTATGCCCCGTTCCAAATCCACTAAAATTTCATGTACCCACGTCCTAGAAGTGAACCAACTCCAATCTCCAAGGGAGTGCGACTTTGCCCAAGGAGGGTAAAAATGGGGATAAATGGGATCAAGACAAGTCCGATGACATCCAAAATTTAGATCCAAGTAGGTTGATCAAGTGAGAATGTGGAGCTACAATTTCAAAGCAATTTGATGGCTAGATCTTACTAGATCTGAGTTTAAAGATTCCAAGTGGTCCAAAATGGGGATTAAATCCCTTAAAATGTGGAATAGGGCCCACAAGGTGGAAATTGCCAAAGTGAAAGTCCAGGGGTAGGTTTTAGGGCATGTAGATCATGAATCAATCGAAATCTCAACTACCCATCAACTAGATCTAGGTCAACTCACCTCACCAAGAAGTGCGCCCTTGCTTGGAGGAGCTAAGTTGGCTTGGGGAAGGGATCAAATGATGGCCAATCCTCACCAAACTATAGATCCGAGATGCCATGGATACTATAGAAGTGGATTTTCAATATTATGCCCAACAACCCACTAAATCTTAGTAGATCTAAGAAAATGTAACAATGGGGGTTTTGATTAATTAGGGTTTGAAATATTTTAGACAAGTGGATAGATTATGGAGATAGAAATTACCTTGAGATCATACCTGAGTGATGAAGAGAGATGCCTTGATGTTGAGGAAGATTCCCGCAGAGATCAAATGAGAAATTGTTGATTTTGTTTGCTGAATTGATGCCCTAGCCCACAAGTGCGCCCTCCTCTACCTGTCAATCCAAGGAAATCGATTTCAATCAGAGAGGTCAAGTATGGAGGAAATACAAGTAAAATGCAATGATAACATGAAATAGAAGGTCCTGGGACAGTAATACTCCCTGTTACCAACGAAAAGATCCAAAGAAGAAGTAGGGAGAGTCTTTCCCTACCAATACTTTCTCCTCAAAGCAAATCGGCCTCCACCTATAGATGCAAAAACATGGTACAAAAGATATGGCAAAACAAGATCTCCAATAACTCAGTGCAAAGGAAGAATCAACGAACGAACACCAAAAACATTTGCCACAACACTGGAGATAGATGCAATAATAATTTTCTATTCCAATAATCCAGAGCCACAGGTCCCCTTTACAATGAGAAGCTCTCTCCTTTAAATAGAAAGGAGAGACATCAAAACCCTAACCACTTTTTGAATGAGTGGTTAAGATTAAAAGATACAAATGTCTAATCAATGGTTGAGATGAGCTCAACAATAAAATACATAGATCACTAATAAAATATAACCGTAAGTGGACAAAATCACCCTAGGAGAGGGGAATCCCACCAAATCATGATGACAAAATATAATAAGAAGCTCATGGTGGGTCCAAGGGGTAATTTTAGCCACCCTTAGTCAATCCCCATAGCACAATAATAATAAAATAGTCATCAATATACCAAATCGTGCCTCTATGGACATATCGTGCGCCTTAAGAAGCCTCAGAAATCATTAAAAAAATGCCATAAGTGATGGATGTGAGTCCCGATAAAGCTGAAACTGCTGGAGGAGGTGTGGAAGACATCAACCCATCATCTCTGATCATCCCATGCCAAGACATCGCCTCAGTAGCCCAAATCGAATTCCTCAATAGCCATTTCTACCAATCCTGAAATGCCTCGGGAAGCGTGAAACTGCCCCAAACTGCCTCCTGGAGTGCCTGCACTGTCAAAGTGAGGGCACCAGTATGTCCGAGAGGGGAGTAATATGGTAAAAACAAGTGGTTGGACCACCCCCTCCAAGCACAGCGTCCTAGGTCAACCAAATAAAAATCCTCTCTGCTCTGACAGGGTCCCCGACAGACCAAAACTACACTGGGTTAGCCTGCTGAGGCTCAATCATCACTGTAAGTGCCCGGAACTAAAAACAGACTGTCTCATTGGACTCAGAAGGTCAAAATCCATCCAAGATGTGTACTCATACACCATATGTGTCTCTGCATGGTCATAAAATATATCCAATATACCAAAACATGTGAAATAATAATAATCTGTAAATGATCAAATAATGCTGTAAACCATTAATCACCATCATAAACCTGTATCTGATGCATAGAACCATCATGTACATGTACATAGACCATATATCATCTATCCGTATCATCACAAGGTCCAACCATCTCATGTCTTGTGGTTGCCCTTGGTCAAACTGAGTTTGACCAGGTCAACATTGACCAAATATAACTCAGACTATCATCAGAAGCTGCTGCAAAGTATCAAAGGTTAATGCATGATTTACAACTTATTCAAATAGCAATTATAACACAAAGTAATCATCACTGGCGATCTAAATCCAAATATATAATGTCATTAATTATTATTATTACTTAGACTAGAATTTCAAGACCATACTCACTTCATAGCTATGATCAATTTGCTAGTGAAGGGTGAAGGCTAAAATAACTGGCTAGGCTAAGGGATGACTTGACTAACTTAACTTTGTGACACTTTGGCAAAGGGAAAGGGAATACACACCATAGTATATATTGAATGAGCAACAACACAGGGAATGGCGGTGTCTCACAAATGGATAAGTTGTTCAAAGAGGGTTTATTCACCTTTAACAGATGCGCACAATCCATAATACAAATGAGGCCAGCAATAATTTAGATATAACATTTGAGTTCCATTGCTTTTTGGGCCTAAAGTTTCCATAGCCTTTGATCTATGTGTGTTTATAAACACATTGCATAGATTTACATTTATTTTAGGCTTTCTGTTGCAGGTGTGTTTTTAAGGCACTTGTTTACCTGAGCACTTCTAGGTGTGTCACAGACAGCTTGTTTACCTAGGTATCTATTTCACAAAAGATATAACATTTATTTTCATGGCCACTTTCATTTGGAATGCCTTTCATTCATGTGTGTTTAGAAACACATTGCATGAATGGGTTTTTCATACAAGATATAGCGTTTCATTTTTCCAGATTTTGTATTTATGGCAGCACTAAAAGTTTCAGGTTTAGCCAACACATCTTTAGTGACTAGGGGGAATTCACAAGGAACTCCAACTCACCACAGGTAAGTTTTGTCACCAACTCAGAGCCGAGACACAATAAACAGGGAAGCTCATCCAATACAGAGGCTATAGTGGAGAAAAGGTCCTCCATGTCACTAGTCAAGTAGTAAGTCAAGGTGATAAATTAAAAGGTAGGCAATGGATGGATGAAGACAATGAATAATGGAGCCAACACTAGCAACCCAAGGTATGGTGGAATGATCACCTCTATTCTCCCTAAGGAGGGTAAAACCAATGAGTATGAATAGTGAATTTCTAAGTCTGAGTAGGGACAATATAATATATATAATAAGATCAACCAGGTCCACATATCTATATGATCGCCAAATCATGACACTAAGTGCTAAGACATGCTGTAAGGATAAGTATAAAAGCAATATAACCACAACACTATGATATACCTGCTGAGTCATATACCTGAATGCTCATCATCTGAACCATCATCTGTCCTCTGAAACTGTTGTTGTAACTCTGAGAACTACTGAATGCTCTATACAAATGGTATAATGGCCATATCGGTCATCTCTCTGAGTGACCTGAGATTCAGTCATGGCAATGGGGAATACAACTGCTGTCCATAATCTGATAGTGATCCAATATAGATGCTCATCTCAGCATCTCAATGTAAGGGAACTTGCTGAATAGTGTACTGGAATCAGAAAAATAATGTATTGTAGCCTGGCTACTATATATGTGATAACAGGTCCCTTTCATAATTTAATTCACATTCTATTCTTCACAACTCCCACCTTCTCATGGCCAATCTTTTCTCCACAACTCCCACATTAATGCATCTCTGAGTGCTCACAACGTGCACAACAATTTGGGTGCCCATGACCCATCTACACTAGAGGATACTAAAAACCCCTAAGATAAGAACCCTTGCAATAAACCTTGTGGACGATGAGCAAACAAAAGAAAACTGGAAAGAGCTACCACAATTATAACTATACAGAGTGCACTAGATGGCCTACAAAATCCCCACAAATCTCTACTACAACGAGAATAAAAACACCATAAAGACAACAACAAAATCCTAACGTAACTTGGTTGCAGTAAGTCCAAGATGGGCACCAAGCTTCCACTCTACCTCCACCCAATTCCCATAACCCACATGGTGCTAACTGTCTGACCCATTCCTTCCTTATATTTAATTGCTTACGCGAAAGGATGTATGAAGCACAATCGGGCTTGCAACCATAAATGATTGCTTGCATGTTAACGAAGATGACACAGGGCTTGAGATTTCAATGAAGCTATTGTGATTTCAATGTTCCCAATTGGTCTTCATACTATTTTTTATTATTATAGTGCCTTATAATAATGTAATTAAATAAAATACATTTTTTTACTATTATGGTGCCTTATAATAATGTAATTCAATAAAATACATCTTGGTCATGAAAAATCGGCTTTTAATACAATGAACAGTTTGAAATAAAATATTGACCTGCACTTGGTGGAAGGCTCTAATTTGAAATAGCAGGAGCTTCTAATTTGAAGAGTATACCATGATTCATTCAAATACGAGAAAGGATGAAGTTGCCAGCTAATTTAAACAGGCATTCAATGCAATAATGCTATTGCAGAGGGAAGCATAACAGCTTAAAGATATTCTTCTGTTCAGTGTTTGAATCGTCAAGAGATGACTTTCAGGCATGTGGATAAAGCATGTACAATCAATCCTAGATAATGCAAACATTTGGACAAAGACATGTTACGAAAAATGAAAACAATAACATGCAAAACAAGGGGAGCAGAGTTGCACATTTCAAAACGAAAACCAAAATGTAAAACACAAATTCCTCAAGATATTACTTTAAAAGTCTAATTACAAATAGAATCCAGAGTTGACGAGAAAAAAATGGTCTAGGATAACAAAATCCATATTAATGAAATCACAAGTTTTTTTTCGAAATTGCACTCTTACCATTTACGAAAACATCTTGAGAACACATGTAGTAATTTCAAAATTACTAAGCCAAATGGGTGTAGCTCAGGTGGTTGAGAGGAATGATTGTTACTCTCCCCACCCAGGATCAATATTCGCAAGTGACATGTTGAGCTCTTAATGAGTATATCATTGTATTGGTCTTGAGCCCTGGAAAATCCAGTTTACCCTGGTTACCATTCTCGAAATGAGGGAAAGTACCTAGTGGGTTTCCCAAACCTAAATCTTTAGCTATAAAAAAATAAAATGAGACAATCATATTTAAAAGCCAGTGTCACATCATTCATCTTCATCTGGTATACATACAAATTCTGGCTTTGAATGTCTCCATTTTGGACATCTATTTGAATTTGAAACAGAAGATCTTATTAAAAAGGCATTTTGTTGATCCAAGACCAACATCATAAGTTGATTACAAATAATTTTTTTACACAGATTTCATTAACGAGGCATTTTGTTAGCCAAAGGTCCAAACATCATAAATTAACAAGTAAATAAAATTTCTACAAATATGTGCATTGGTACATTTCAAGACACTCGAAAATTGCAACACCAGGTGTATAATACTCGGAACACTTCAATTAATTAGTGAGTAAAATTTATACAAATATGTGCATTGGTACAATTCAAGACACTCGAAAATTGCAACACCCAGATGTATAATACTCGAAACACAATTCAACTCACATAACCGAAGGACCAATATATGAAACTAAGGACTTGATCTAAATAGTTCAATAATACATGAAAGTTCACCAATAATGCTAAATAGCTACAACAGAGTCAGTTTATAGCCAACAAGCAAAAAATATAAAATAACCCATTCAGTTTCAGCAGACTAAAAAACTAAAAGGCCTGAAATCACAAGGAAACCTTTAATTTGAACCTTGCCATTAGACTGAAATTACAAGCACAGCATACGGAAACCCAACCTGCAATTTGAACCTTGTCATTGTCATAGCAGTGTAATGGGACAGTAAGCCTGTGAAATTACGAGTACAGCATAAGGAAATTCCAACCTGCAATTTGAACCTTGTCATTGTCATAGCAGCACAATGGGACACGAGTAAGCCTATGAAATTAAAGCCAACAAATATAATTTTGTTTGCATAGCAGCATATACAGAAAACATTCTAACAATTGGTCAGCAAAACAAGATGACTACTAGCCACAAAAGTAAATTATTCATGGTTTCTAGCTGACAATAGGCAATAATGCAAACAGTTGACATATAGTATAAAATCATGTCAAAGGTGAAAGCCTAAAAGCAAGGGATAAAACAATTACAGAAGTGGAACAGAATCTTGAGCAAATATATCAAGCCTACCTTGATGGTCTGTACAGTGAAGAGGTTTTCAAGGAAATTAAAGAAATGGAATCCAAGAAGAATGTATTAATCTAGGATAGGGAAAAGGACTAGAGACTAAAAAGCAAGGCGATTTGGGTGCATCAAGGAGATAAAAACACAATAAAATTTCACAAGTTTGCAAATTTCAGGAAAAGTTAAAACTCAATATGGGAATTGATGGATAATAAAGGTAATGGGGTTCAAGGGTTCAAGGAATTGGCAGATCTAGGTGTGAGGTATTTCTCTGCTATTTTTAAGGAGCCTAACAGAGCTAATATAGGAACAAATTTAAAAATTCTCTTATTTTCCTAGGATGATAGAAAATGATAATGAAGCACTATTTGAGGTTGTTACTAAGAGGAATTATTTGGTGTTCTTAGCACTTTTTAGAAGGACAAGAGTCTAGGGCCAGATGGATGGTCGATGGAATTCTTCATAGACTTTTTTGATGCGGTTGGAGAAGATCTTTTGCAGGTGGTGGAGTTTAGGTTATCTGGGCTTGTGCCTAGGAACCTTAACTCTACTTTCATTGCTTTAATTCCGATATAGGATTACTTGAAGACTTCCGATGGGTTTTAGGCCAATATCCCTCTGTAATTGTGTTTACAAAATCATTTCAAAGATTATTGCTCTTAGAATAACACTCCTACTGTCAAGATATATTTCATGGGAGCAATTTGGGTTTCTTGAGGGGAGATATATACATGAGGCTACTGGGTCTGCACAAGAAGGCCTACATTCAATTAAACAAAAAAATCTCCCCACTACAGTCATGAAGTTAAATTTGTCAAAAGCATATGATCAAGCCTCCTAGCTCTTCCTTAGGATACTATTGATTCATTGGGGTTTCTCCCTGCCAGTGATTGCATGGATTATGGGATGTGTGTTTTCGGCAACTTTCTATGTCTTTATAAATGGTTCAGTCTCTCCGTTCTTTCATCCGCCAAGAGGGCTTCATTAGGGTTGTCCTTTGTCCCCTTACTTATTTATTTTAGTGGTTAACAGGCTTAGTAGGGCTATACATGAGGCTAGATCCTGAAGACAACTTCAAGGAGTTTAAGTGGGAAAAGGGATCTCTTTAACCCATCTGCTCTTTGTTGATTACATACTTCTTTTTGGTCATGGCTCTGTCAAAGAAAATCAAATTCTCAAGGATATATTGGATCTTTATACTGCTACTACAAGCATGGAAATAAATTTGGGGAAGTCAGCTCTATATACATTCGGTCTGGAAGCTCCTCAGGGCGACAATATTGCAAGGATTTACTCCTTTCAACTACTGGAACTTGAATCAGGTCTCAAATATCTCGGCTTCACTATAAAACCAAATAAGTATATGAAGGAATATTGGAATTGGTTGGTTGCGCAAGTATAGCAAAGGATCAACTTCTGGTGTAATAGGTGGATATTGAGAGGCAGAATATTAGTCTTAATTAAATCTGAAATTGAAGCTATTCCTATATTCTTGCTCACTCTAACATACATTCCCGAAGGCATTATGGAGCACAATAAGAAAAGTGTATGCAAATTATTTGTGGAAGGGGTACTGTGAATATAAAGGGTTACATCTTGCTCGGTGGAAGCTGATAACCACCCCAAAGGTGTTTGGAGGTTATGGGTTGAATCCCTTACTCTTGTGTGGTGGCTCTCTAGTAGCCAAGTCGCTTTGGCTTCTAATTACAAAGGATAGCCAGTGGGGCCAAACTATAGAACAAAAATACTTGACACCAAACAATCATCGACTAGATTAGATCCCAAAGGAAGATTGTACAGAATGTTTCACTTCATTGAAAAGCTCTTTCTAAGTCTTTCCCAATCCTTGGAAAGTACTTGACCTGGAGAGTTGAGGACAGGTCACAAGTAAGGATAGGGTCTGATGCCATTTTAGGATGTAACCAAAGTATTTTCCTTCCAATTGAGATTGTTAACCTACTACAAGAAAGAGGTTTATTTACCTTGAACAAGATAAGTAATCCAGAGGAGACAAACATTTGGTCACAGCGATGGCAATCGGCTCGGGATTTAGGATTGGAAGATAATATGGCTTTTCATTGGGAGCAAATCTTGGGTAAATTGAGACAGGCCCATATTAGACTCCAGGAATCTCCAAATGAATTGGCTTGGGTCTGCAATAGAGAAGGTGGAGTATACACAATACATCTGGGTTATATGGCACACCACTCCCCTGAAGATGATGAGGAGGCTTGGTGGTGGTCAAAGCTTTGGAAGGTGAGGACCCCTTCCAAATGTGTTCTCTTTATGTGGCTAGTGTTGAAGAAACGTGTTCTGACATGGGATCGTCTCCAAAGAAGAAATAAGGCTGGACCTGGTTGGTGCTATTTATGTAAATCCCGAGAAGAAACTAATGAAAATCTATTTTTACATTGTCCCTTTTCGGTGCAGGTGTGGAAGGAGGTGGAAGCTGCAGTGGGAGTTCAGAATTTGTGGAGAAAGAAAAACATTCATAGCAATTTTTAAAAAGTGTTTTGATAGAAGGGAATTAAAAAAATTAAGGGTGATCCCATATCTGGTTATGTGGCAGATTTGGGTGGCGAAGAATGAATGCATTTTTGAAGAAAAACAGACTCCATTGTTTCAGGTTTCCACTAAGGCTTTGTCTCTTTTGCCTCATTTTCAGATTTCAGTCATTCCAAGAAAACAGAGAAATTTTGTGGATGTGGTAATTGATAAGTCAATCCCTTGGGGTTTTTTTGACGGTGCAAGTCATAGAGACAGTACAGTTTGTGGGGCTGGTTACCTTCTTTATCTTTCTGAAGATCATTTCTTCACAGGCAAGATAAATCTGGGTAGGGGTACAAACTATGTTGCATGGGTACCCGTACCGGGGGGTCGAGTACACAAACCCGTACCGGGTACTTCAATGGTACGTTCCCAGCCGTACCCAAATTCAAACTTGTGTACTGGGTACTTCACTTATGAAAACAGGGTACTTGCATGGATTTTGGTACGCCATACCGCATGTTTGGGTACGTGGGAGGTACGACAATTGGGAAATTTACCTTAGCTCGCCGGTCGAGGGGGGTCGATTTGCAATGTTTGAAGTTTAAAATTTTAAAAATTAAAAATTAAAACACTGAAACACATGTTATGTGGGAACTTACCCCTTACCTAAACCCACGTGGCACTCCATTTCTCACTGCTAGTGCTCCATGCTCACTACTCCAGCAATGCCTATCTAGAGAGCTTGCTGACAGAGGACCTTAGTGATGCTGATGACATTGATCCCAAGGACACTGATGACATGGCTTGAGGAAGCCAAATCAACTATCTTGTTCATTGTTAAATGTTTAGTATTTTGAACTTTCTTTTTCATGTCTGGAAATGCCATTCAATCTTCCAGTGTTCCACTTGATATCTACTATGGGTCTATGTCATATGATTTATCAAATTTATTATTTTATGTTTCAAATTTTCAATGTGAATGTTCATATGAATCATTGAATTTAGAAATATCAAATATACATGTATGTTGTGACTGTGACATGTTTTATTTTTATAAATTTTAATATATATATATATATATATACAGTACCCCCGACGTACCCAAGTACCCTGTTTCAAAAAGTGGCATCCCCGTCCCCGTCTCCGTCCCCGTACCAGTACCCGTCCCTGTTACCCACGTTTCCTGGCAACTTAGGGTACAAATAATGAAGGTGAATTTCAGGCTTTGCTTTACCTGATGAAGTCTGCTATCAACAAAGGTTTGCCGAAGCTTCAGGTGTTCGGAGACTCTGCACTAACCATAAAGTGGATGAGGGGTGTCGTTAGGGTTCAAAATCCAGGTTTATACTATCCGGCTATTCATTTGAAGGACATAACAAAGCAATTTCAGATGATCTCATTTTCTCATGTATTCCAAGAACTAAATGGGAAAGCAGATGATCTCTCCAAGGAAAGGTTAAATGGAGTTTGGGGTCTTGTAGTAGAATCTGAATTCAGGGAGGAATCTCAGGTTACTACAATTACAAGTCGAATTCTTGAAATCTAAAATTGAGTCTGTGGGTTGGGTTTGATTGTAATTTATGTCAGTTTTTAAGAAAAAACTTTGGTTTTCTGGTGATGCTGTAGAAAATCATTCTCTACTAGTGACTATTCCGGTAGAGTGCCTTATTAAGGGTATTTGAATGAAAGGATACTATCTGATAGACTGACAGTGACAATTTTGCTGTAGCTATTAGCCTATTACATATGAAAACTGTCTAATCACAGGTATCGAGACAGTCCTTTTTGAGGACTTTCTGTAACAGAATTTTGGGAAATGTATTTTGGTTCTCACTAGAAATAAAAATACATTTTTTTCTGAGGAAAAATATCATATTGTTTGCAAAGTAGCATATACATAAAACATTCTAATTATTGGTGAACAAAACAAGATGGCTACTAGACACAACAAAAGTAAGTTATTCATGATTTCTAGCTGACATTGGACAATAATGCAAATCATCGTCATATTACACAAAATCACCATGTTTATTTTTATTTTCAAGTAAACAGCTGATATATGGGTTTGCATCATTGTATTGACAACCAATAGTCAAGAAGTGAAGATAAAGAAATATAGCATTCTCATCAGAAATACAGATTCTAGAATAACTTATATATTATAAAATGGAACAACAATTTTGTTTATGATCTGAAAACAACCTGGTATTTTGGTGACTGGAAATTTGGCAATATATCAGTGATGTGCACAACTAACAATCTTCATGGAATGACAGCTTCAAGATTTTATTTATGATCGGCTGATGCAGTTGCATCCTCCTCCTAAAGATTCTAGCAACCAATCTTGTAGCAATATTCCCTCCCCTGCCACAATTCAATAACCCAACTGTTAATGTTTATAGCAGCATAACCAAGATCACTAAAAGAATGGCAAAGCACAGAAACAAAATGAGTGTGGAGCTCGTTTAACCACGATGATAAGAACAATCATCTCCCAACCATAGACAAAGCTATTTGTCTCCCCCGAGCTCAAACCTTCCAATAGAGAACGATGTGCATCCAGATAGTAGTAGCGCAAACCCAAGAAAATAAGAGAGAAACTTCTCCAAAGTGGAGAATCCCAAAAAATCAATCTCCTAGCTACAGTAGCGAACTTCTCTTGACTAGTGCAAACTTGTCTTGAGTAAATGACCAAATGAGAGGTCGAACTCTCTATTTATACACATCAAAAGGTGACTTTTTCCCTTACTAGGCCAACCTAACTTTCCCTAACTGGGCCGACCTGACGGGGGTAGTTCTGCCCATTGTTTGGGACAGACTGCCCACTGTTTTGGGGTAGTTTACCCACTAGGCCGACTTGTCTTGGGGAAATACAAAAAATTACATTTAATTAATCTTTTCTTTGTGATTTCATCCCAAGGTTTTCATTGATTCTTTCAAGGGTTTTACATGATCAAATACATTGATATCTTCTCCCGTAGGAGGTACAATAACAATAAGAATAACTTCCGAAGTTGCACTATTTCCAACACTCCCTCTCAACAAGGAAGGTATCCTTTGGACATTGTATTCTAATCTTATTCTTTCTTTGGTCGACCTATGAGGTGATGCCTCATGCAACTACTACTCCAACACTCCCTCTTAGCCAGGGAGGTATCATCAGTATAATCATACTGAAACACATCTGGATATTATCTATACATCACGGTTATCTCTAACCTCTCTATATCATAAGGAAGGTCTTCCAACACAATCCAGTCCATCGAGAAGTGTCAACAAATCAATCTTCGTGCATCTGCTCAATCCAATCCATCGGAGAACATGCACTAGCTCCACGACTCTGCCCTATCCCTAGGGGATTCACTTGTGCCTCAGCTCAACAACTCTACACAGTCCATCGGAGAGTCAATCATGCATCAATACAATGTGTCTCAACTCAACCCAATCCATCAGGTGCCTACATCATCAACACTCCCTCTTAGCTAGAGAGGTATCATTATGTCGAAACACATCGGATCATCTCTTCTGAGCACGTATGATCATCACATCGGATCATCTCTTCTGAGCACGTATGATCATCACATCGGAACACATCCGATCATCTCGTCTGAGCACGTATGATCATCACATCGAAACAAATCCACTCATCTTGTCTAAGTACGTCTGATCATCACACCAGAACACATCCAATCATTTCATCTGAGCACGTATGATCATCACATCGGAACACATCCGACCATCTCGTCTGAGCACGTATGATCATCACATCGGAACACAACCGATCATCTCATCTGAGCACGTCTAATCATCACATCGGAACACATCCAATCATCTCATCTATGCACATCTGATGAGAGTCCATTCCTACACGGGGATACACTCCACAAAGGAGAACGTTCCACAAATAAACCATCCACAAAGAAGCAAGTTCCACAAAGGAACCCTCCCACAAGGGACACACTTCACAAAGGAGCACGTTCCACAAAGGAACTATCCCACAAAGGGACCCACTCCACAAGGGAGCACATTCCACAAAGGAACTATCCCACAAAGGGACACACTCCATAAGGGAGCAAGTTCCACAAAGGAACCATCCCAAAAGGGGACACACTCCACAAAGGGACCATATCATATTTTCAAAGAAGATATCTGATCTACCTGATCATCTTGGTCATTCTAGACCACAGAGGATTACTTCCTCATACACTTTATTGATCTCAAATCGAAAGGAGGCTACACTCCCCAGGAAGACACTTCTCCCAAGCACGTTGTCGATCTCAAATCGAAAGGAGGCTACACTCCCCAGGAAGACACTTCTTCCAAGCACTTTGTCGATCTCAAATCGAAAGGAGGCTACACTCTCCAGGAAGACACTTCTTCCAATTTACCAATCATTACAACTGGAAGGCAGTGATAACTATAGCTAGTTCACCCCTCTGGGCCCAAGCTCCACACAAGATCACTCTCCCCACTGGAGAACATCCCACACGGGGATCATACCACAAAGGGACACACTCCACAAAGGAACCATCCCACACAGGGACACACTCCACAAAGGAACCATCCCTCACAGGGACACACTCCATAAAGGAGTCAGGAACAAGTCTCGGCTTGTGCCTCATCAGCAACCACACTGGTCATCAATCTCCCTTCCTGAGGAAGGGAATCTACACCACTCCAAGCCTTCATTCTGGATAAGGGCTTGGTAAGGATATCTACAATCTGCTCATTTGTAGAGATATACTGGAGCTTCACTGCTCCCTTCTGTCACAGAATATCGCTGTCACATCAAGCTCATGACCATACAACTTTGTAAGCAGCTTCTGAAGCCATATTGCTTCCTTACTAGTTGTTGTAATACCCCAATTTTGACCCTTATGAAATATTGGCTTTTAATGTAAATATTGTATACATGCGATGTATGTTTCCCTAGCGTGGAGCTCAAGGCCAAGGCCCCGCTAGTGTATGTTCGGATTTTATTTAAAATAGACAAATATTTGATATTTTATTACCCATGAGCTATTAAGCCATGGAATATTGTAAATGATGTAAATATTTGATATTGCAATAAAATACCAAAACTGGCTATGGAAGCAACGAATGAGAAAGGGCCATGTGTATTCCACTAGGGAGTGGTGAAGGAGTTGTGGGGATAAACCATATGCTGCCAAATGTCATCTTGTGAACCCATTTGACTTTCCTTGCTGACATTTAATTCTGTGTAAGGAAGTTGTTGAAGAATTCAATCCATGGCTTCAATGGAGCATGGGTAGCCCAAAAATTCGTATGGCAGGTATGGGCTCTGTTTTTCTTGTACCACAAGTCACTCTACCTCATGGGAATTGGTTTCTTCCTCATTCCCATTCCATGGTTGAACAGCCCAACATCAGTTTTCATCCATTACGAATGCCCAGCAGTGAAAAAAACCCAGAAATCGCAACTTTGCAAGAACCTACGTTTTGAAAAGCCATAAACGCCCAGAATTTGGTATTGACAGTAAAATCCAATGTGGGATCCATAGATATGAACCTTGGGGTGAATTTGAGAGTATTAGATACCCCGAAATCCATTGGAAAACCCAGTTTTTATAGCCCAGAAATCCAGTGAGGGGATTGAGTTATTTGATGACAGAATTGTGAGAAATCCAAGTGTGAATGATTGAACAGAGGTTGGGTTTGCTTGATAAACCCAGTGAAGGCTGGAATCTCAAGGAATTAGTAGCTGGACCTTTCTATGCCCACCCTGAATAGCACTGGAGGGAAGGGACGCCTGAGGGACTGTGCAATAGAGAAGGACCTTCCTTGTGTTGGGTGAGGAAGGTATTGTGGGTGCCATGACTGTTGAGTTCATTTGAGATGCCTGTAGCTCTGTGGTTGAGCTCACTGGCTTAGCATTGCCCTCCTTTGTCTTTTGTATGCTCGATAAACCCAACTGTGTGTTGGCTTAGCATAGCTGTTGAGTGAAACCATGGTTGTGAGTGAGCCCATCTAGTTCCTCCTTAGTGGATGCACAACCCAGCTCGGGGGTGATCTCTCAGTTGAAATAATACAAGCTGGACAGAAATCTATGGTTGGGTGGAATGTTGCTCTCACATAGCCAGTTGTCTGGACAGTTACATTTTAAGATAAGTATTCTTGTGGTTGAGTTATGTTAATTCTGTGCTCTGCAATGTTTTAATTAATGATTGTGGTTTATATGTTGAATGCATGATGAAACTGTGTGTATATGTAGAGTTTAATTCCGTTGTGTTTGTTGAGTATGAATATGCCTACATAAGTTTTTATTTATCCATGAATTTATTAGTAATATATGGAGCTGAGATTGTCAAATAAGCCCAGTATGTTGGGTCATGTTTCCTCCCTTGCATCGGATTGATGGGAGGGGACGTGACAGCTGCACTGGCTGTGATGTACACTGCCTTGGCTGTACTGAGTGCCACATAAGTCTGTTTCTTACTGATTCAAGAAACCATAGGTGATCTCAAGCTAAAACAACACCGAAAGGTGCTCCTTCTGTCAACTACACTGCTAGTCCAATTTGAACCTGTGAAGCCTACTAGTTTCACTCCATTTTCTGAGGCATATCTCAATCCATAACCAATAGTACTGTGAAGATATCTCAACACATGTATAGTTGCTACCCAGTGTACTTGTCTCGGCTCGACCATGTGCTGACTCAACATGTTTACTGCATAACAAATATCTGGCCTGGTATTAACCAAGTACAACAAGGAGCCAATCAACTGACGGTACATGGTGGGATCTACTAAATCTGAAGATATAGCAGAAGCAAGTAACATCTTCAGATTTGCTTCCATAAGTGTAGCCATGGACTTACAGTCCATCGTACCAAATTTGCGTAAGATCTCAATGGTATACTTTCCTTGTTTAAGGAAGATGTCATCAGGTCCTTGCCACAGCTCTAAGCCCAAGAAATAATGCATCAACCCCCAGGTCTCTCATTTCAAATTCACGTATCATCTCCCTCTTGCACTTGGCAATCATACTCTTGTCCCCTGTAAGAAAGAGATCATCAACACAAGGTACCAAAATCAAGGGACAACCATCATCAACCTTATAATAAAAGTTTTGATCTGCTTCACTTCTGGTCAAGCCTAGCTTTGTCAAGTAACTGTCGATCCTGGAGTATCAGGCCCGAGGTGCCTGCTTAAGCCCATAAAGAGCTTTCTTCAACCTGATAAGAGCATGCATGGCGACTGGAGCTTGTGTCTCATCACAATCTATTCCCTCTGTGCTGCAGACTCCCTCTACAACTCTGCCTCTTGCTCTCAATTGTCAATCTCCATATGAGATCCTTTGGACCTGTGGGTTATGGGTCCACATATGACTGAATGTGCATCAGTAATCATCACTTGTTCTTCGGAACAAGTCTCATCATCCTTCTCTTGTAGGTCATAGTACATGATTTTTCCTACAAGTCAGATTTAGTCAAATAGTTAGTAATATTTCATGATCATTAAATTCAATCTACTCGTATTAACATTTTAATGCAATGACAATTTCTTATGCACAGTTATGTAACCAACTTAGCTAATGCTTCAATCACAACACCCATCCAACAGGATATTGTGCAGCATTATAGTCTACTTACTCATCATATGCATGGTATGCACTACATGAGCCTACAGCTTTGTCAATCATATATAGATGCATTATAGAAAACTATATAAGTCTAATGCACAATTTCATAATCATATGAGAAAGACATAAAAAAACATTAAATACTTATCTTTTGTTTGTTTTGTGGACTCCCACTTGATCTCTGGATCCTTGCAGTGATCACTGAAGTCCTCAAGAACACTTTGACCTTCAAGTCTTCCATCAAAGGAAGAATTCTTCTGCATTCTTTATTTCTCTTTGGCTCCCTCTGGCTCTGGAATATTTCTAAGTATATGATCCTTGAGATCATGTTCATTCAAGAGCATGAGCATTCTGCTTTTCCAATATCAGAAGTTTGAGACTCCATATAATCTATCTTCTACTCTGAGTCCAACAACCATCTTGACTGAAGATTGAAAAACTGAAACATGTTTTAGAAACCCTAGTAGGAGAGGGTCAAAAAATGAAGTTTGGAATCTTGCAAAACTGACTCCACGGATAGATGCGCCCTATCAAGGCGAGTTGAGAGAAGGTAGGATCGAGCCAAATCTATGGACCAGACAATACAAAACTTGAAACCCTAATTTTTGCAGTAACTGCAAGTTGCAACAGCTACAGAATGAGGTCAAAAATGAAACTTCTCAGAACTAGAATTTTCCTTCACCAAAAGATGTGCCTTCCCTAGGGCAAAATTTCGAATGCACTTTTCAAGCCAAACTGAGAGGGGATGGCCCTGAAATGTGAAACCCTAGTTTCTTGTCCCTAGCAAAAATTAGGTCAGATTTGAAAGTTCTCTAAATGAAAATTTTCCTCCACATATAACTGTGCCTTCCCAGGGCGAATTGAGTAGAGGTCTTTTCAGATCAATTCTGTGGTTGGAAACCCAAAATTTGGGAAGCCCTAGTTTCTGGCACTTGTCTCTTTCAGCACTGCTCTGACACCATGTTAATGTTTATAGCAGCATAACCAGGATCACTAAAAGAATGGCAAAGCACAAAAACAAAATGTGTGTGGAGCTCGTTTAACCACGATGATAAGAACAATCATCTCCCAACCATAGACAAAGCTATTTGTCTCTCCCGAGCTCAGACCTTCCAATAGAGAACGATGTACATCCAGATAGTAGTAGCGCAAACCCAAGAAAATAAGAGAGAAACTTCTCCAATAGTGGAGAATCCCAAAAAATCAGTCTCCTAGCTGCAGTAGCGAACTTCTCTTGACTAGTGCGAACTTGTCTTGAATGAATGACCAAATGAGAGGTCGAACTCTCTATTTATACACATCAAAAGGTGACCTTTTTCCTTACTGGGCCGGCCTAACTTTCCCTAACTAGGACGATTTGACTGGGGCAGTTCTGCCCATTGTTTGGGGCAAACTGCTCACTGTTTTGGGGCAGTTTACCCACTGGGCCGACTTGTCTTGGGGAAATACAAAAATTTACACTTAATGACTCTTTTCTTTGTGATTTCATCCCAAGGTTTTCATTGATTCTTTCAAGGGTTTTACATGATCAAATACATTGATATCTTCTCCCATAGGAGGTACAATAACAATAGGAATAATTTCCGAAGTTGCACTATTCCAACACCAACAAGTTAAAGTTCCAATCAATCCAGAATTTTGACCAATTTTCCAAGCATTTGGGTTAGTTTAGAATGCGGGCAAAGCTTTGCCATGCATGAAACTTGGATCAAATGGAACTTAAGCTACCCTTGAAATTTTGGCTAGATTCAGCTTCATTTTTGCCTGAAAACAGGGCCCCTTTGATACAAGATTAGCCTACTCCACCTCCCATTGTTCGTAAGTCAACACCTTTATGATTTGCAGGTGTGAGGGCATTGGAGACATTCAAGGGATAAAATATGAATTTTTGGGTTAAGGAGAGGTATTTTCTATCACTTGCAAAAAATAAGAAAAAGAAACGGAGATAGAGAGGAAGGGAAGAGAAAAAGGAAAAGAAACGGAGATAGAGAAGAGGGGAAGAGAAAAAGGAAAAGAAGGCTTTGGACAGCAGCCAAGGGAAGAAGACAAGGCTGAAGCATGCCACTGCTAGTAAGACCTTATTGTAAGCCTTGTTGAGGCTCGTGAGTAGCAGGTACATCTTTTTGGTGTTTTGAGAAGTATATTAACCTAAGAATTTGTAACAGGAATAACAGACCATTAAAGCATGCATGCAAATGTCTTGAAGTTGAATTAATACATTAGTGAAGTGTGTTTTCCTCCAGTATGTGTGTGTTCAATTATATGCTGTGTGTGTTTGTATGTTGTGTGCTCTGACCTTGTATTGCAACCCTACTTGTAGCTTGCATGCATGTGTGTGGTTTGCACCAATTTGGTATTAATGCAGGTTTTGATCCTTGCCTATGAGTAAAAATTATTCAAGCAAGGGGAGCTTGCTACGTAGAATCGTTTAGGGAAGAGAAGCAGTTCCAGCTGAAAGAGAACAGTTGCATAGAACTATCCAAAGAGAAATTACACAACGAAATAGTGAAATGGCACACAGAAGGGGAGTGGAAAAACCAATCTGGGGTCGAGGGAAGCAAATAAGTGCTGCAAATGAGATTACTGAGTTGTTGAGTACCATGGAAGTGTAGATTTTTCTGGGTTTTACTGCTTGCTGGTTTATGTCAATATTTCAGTGGTTTTCACCTTCAGCCGGTTTTGCATAGGCTGAAAGTTACTTATAAAATTTTCAGTAACAATTAAACACACAGTAAAACACTATAACAGGCTAAAAGTAAATATTTAACACATTCACACCATAAAAGATAGACTCATATATTTTTGGCAACTGTGCCCTGGAAAAACCCCCACGGGGAAAACCAGTAAGAGAGAGAGTTTCTATTTCTTTAGTAAATCTCAGTACATAAATTTATTAGCAGAAATTTTACTTATCTCCACCATGAAATTTCACCCAGCATTTTTCTCGAAATCTGTGCCAAAACAGCAACCTCGATTTCTGTGCAATGAGTGCCTCGATTTTTGTGCATGAAGGTACAGTATCCGTATAGTACGGTCTTCCTTGAACTCTGTGCAACCTGCCTCGATTTCTGTGCACTGAAACTGCCTCAAAAACTGTGCAACAGCCTCGGTTTCTATGCCAAGCAATCTACCTCGTAAACAGTGCAAAAATACTCAGGATTTGTGCCCAGATTTGCCTAGGGATGCGTGCTACCTGTCTTGAAACTCGTGCCCAGAATTTCCTTGAGATTCGTGCCCAAATCCTTCTTGAAAACCGTCCTCTTCTTATTGTTGTACCGTACACCTCGAGATGTGTGCCAACTGAAGAATGAATGCTGCTAGGAATCTGTACTGTGCATTAAATGCCTAGCAAGTGCCTCGAAATTCGTGCCAATGACTGCCTCGATATTCGTGCTCTCTCCAAAGCTCTCTCTTCTCTCTTTACTTTCCAAAATGCAAAAAGTGAGCTCAAATGCCTCCCTCAACCCTTTTTTTATCAAACCCTAGGGTGATTCTAATCCAACGGTGAAGATTAGATCTAATCCGATGGATGAGATTCAATGAAAGTGAAAATCACTTTTATTTAAATCACTTAAATAAAATTCACTCACCCACTTAACTTTATCAAAAAGTGACTTTCATTTTATAAAGTCTCATTAAGTGAAATTAATGTGAGGGTCACCTTTTTCCCCCTTCTAAGTGACTTAGGCAAATGTCACTTGGGGAACACTTTCCCAAGTACAAAACTAACACTCCCTCTTACCGAGGAAGGGGTTCCGCACCACTCCCAACTTATCTCTGAAGAAGACAAACTTTCCCCTCCCCAAAGACTTCGTCAAGATATCTGCTACCTACTCATCAGTGGAAGTATACTGCAACTCAACTGCCCCTCTCTGGACGTAATCCCGGATGAAATGGTACCTAATCTCAATGTGCTTCGACCTGTCATGGAACACCGAATTCTCAGAGAGCTGAATGCAACTCTGATTGTCACAATAGATCACCGTAGGTCTAAGCTGCTGATCAAATAAATCTACCAATAACTTACGAAGCCACAGTGCTTCGCAAGTAGCCTGACTGGCCGCCATATACTCAACCTCGACAAAACTCAATGCAACGGACTTCTGTTTCCGACTGAACCACGACACTGCTGCCAAGCCCAAGCTGAAACAAAAATCGAAAGTGCTCTTCCAATCCCTCAGACAACCTGCCCAATCTGAATCTATGAAACCAACCAAGCTGACTCCACCCAAACCCCTCTAGTCCAAACCATAATCCACTGTACTTGCTAGGTATCTCAGTACATGTTTTGCGGCAGTCCAATGCACACTCATAGGCTCCACCATGAACTGGCTAAGAGTGTTAACCGCAAAACACAAGTCCGGCCTAGTGTTGACCAGATACATCAATGAACCAACGAGCTGACGGTAAAGTGTAGGATCCACCGACTTACCCTGAGAAGCATGAAGTTGCTTCCAGTTGGTGATCATCGATGTAGACATAGGCCTGCAGTCCTCCATCCGAAATCTCTTCAAAATATCAACTGCATACTTCCCCTGTCCTAGGAAAATATGTCCAAGCTCCTGCCAAACCTCCATCCCCAAATAGTAATGCATCAGCCTAATATCATTCATCTCATACTCAGCTGCAAGGTCTCTCTTGCAATGTGCAATGAGACGCTCATCTCCAGTGATAAACAAGTCATCAACATATTACAGAAAAATGAGAGGATCTCCACCAACCACAATGTAGTAAAGGTTGGGATCAGCCTCACTCTTCTGAAAGCCCATCGAAGTCAAGTATGCATTGATCCTGGAGTACCAAGCTCTAGGAGCTTGCTTCAGTCCGTACAAGGCTTTCCTAAGCCTGCACACATGAGAATCTCTCCCATGAATCTCGAATCCCTGTGGCTGCTCTAAGTACACCTCCTCCTGCAGAAGACCATTGAGAAATGCGGTCTTCACATCCATCTGGTGGATCTTCCAACCCATCTCTACTACTATAGATATCACTGCCCTGATGGAAGAATACCGAGCAACTGGAGCAAAAGTCTCATCATAGTCAACTCCCTCAACCTTTGAAAACCCCCGAGCCACAAACCGAGCCTTGAATTTCTCCACACTGCCATCTGCAGCATGCTTTATCTTGTAAAGCCACTTGGAAGTCACCACTGACTTCCCCTCAGGTCTCGGCACTATCTCCCAAGCATCATTCTTCATGATGGAATGGTACTCTTCCATCATGGCATCTCTCCATACCTGATGCTGAGAAGCCTCCTCAAATGTGGAGGGCTCAGAGTCACGAAGACTCACAACAAGAGCCATCCCATATCTGTTCGGCTCAACTATTGTCCTGATCTCCTCTTGAGGTCTACCATATGCCTCTGCTTCCTTCAAGGTGTCTTGAAGCCACTTAGGCTTCCTCTTCCTTGAAGGCTCCTCCAAACTAGTCTATCCTCATCTGAGGAAGTCCCAGAAGCAGAAGGTCCAACACCTCGAGGACCAATGACTGATGAACTAGTCCCTGAAGAACCTGTAACCTGTGAACCTGAACCTATACCTGTCCCTGTCCTTGAAGTACCTGTCACCTGAACCACTGATCCTGTAGAAGCTGTGCCTGTACCCTGTGATCCAGTCACTCCAGAAACCTGTGGACCTTAAACCTATATCGAAGAAGCCTGTGTCGACTGAGGTGTGGGAGCTGGTGGCTCCCGCTGCTCCATCTCTCTCGACTTCCTGAAGGCCCTCTCCTCATCAAACTTCACTTCCCGACTCACTACAACTCTCTTCTGGCCAGGAATGTAAAGTCGATATGCCTTCGAAGTCTCATTGTAACCCACAAAGATACCTCTCTCTGCAGTGGGCTCAAACTTCGTCCTCTTCTCAGAAGGGACGTGAGAGTAAGTCAAAGAACCAAATATCCGAAAGTGGCTCACCTCAGGCTTTTTGCTTGTATACATCTCCTCTGGAGTCATCCTCCCCAAAGCACGGTGAGGACTCATGTTCTGCAGATATACTGCAGTGTTGCATGCCTCTGCCCATAGAAAGAACGGTAACCCCTGATCGTGAAGCATAGCTCTGGCTGCTCCCACAATCGACCTGTTCTTCCTCTCTACTACTCCATTCTGCTCAGGAGTGTAGGGAACTATCAGCTGTCTCTGTATACCCTCCTGTCTGCAAAAAGCATCGAACTCCTTGGAGGTATACTCACCCCCATTGTCCGATCTCAACATCCGGATCTTCCTACCTCTCTGCTTCTCCACAAGGGCTTTGAACCCTTGGAAGACACTCAAAACTAAGTGTGACTTCTTGCTCCTCAAGAAGTAGATCCAGGTCTTCCTGGAGTAGTCATCAATGAAGCTAATGTAGTACTCGTGACCAGTCAAAGATACTGAAGACATAGGACCGCAAATGTCATAATGGATCAAGTCAAGCACTCCTGTTGCTCTCGTGTCACTGCTTGGAAAAGCAGTCTTGGTGTACTTTCCCAAAGCACACCCCTGCACACATCACTTTGCTCAGTGTTGAACTCGGGTAAACCTGTAACCATGCTCCTCAACAATCTCAGAGCTAGGTGATGTAGGTGGGCAATCCTCTGGTGCCATAACTCACATAGCTCACTGCAGGTGCTGTGTGCTAGAGCATGCTGCGGCTGAAACAATAGCTTGTACAGCTTTCCACATCTAATCCCAATGTCCATGGGAGTAGATACACCTATAGTCCTAGGGAAAACCTGCACTCTCCCATCTGAAAAACACACCCCAAGACCCCTGTCCTCAATAGTGGAAACTGAAACAAGGTTCTTCTTCAGCCCAGGGACATACAACACATCCCTCAGAATCATGGGACTCATAGACTCCCTCTGAAATGTAATGGTCCCCTGACCAACTGCTCTAACAATGGTATTGTCACCAAGTACCACCTCCACATCTCTAACTGTCTGTGATAGCTCGGAGAACAACTCTCGAGTACCTGTCATGTGTCTCGAGGCTCCGCTGTTAATGTACCAAGTACTAGTGGTGGATGGACCTGCCTGATGGCCTGCCAACAATGAATGCTCACTCTCCATATCCATATCTGTGCTGGTGGCTAAAGAGACTCTCTCTCTCTCAATCTGTCTAGCAAATAGGGAAAACTCCCTCTGAAACCTGTCTCCAAAGTCATCAACCTCTGCTGAGGTTGCTTTCTGTTGTCCCTGTCCCTTCTTGTTCTTCTTGCTTGGACACTGTGAAGCATAGTGCCCAAACGCCTGACAACAATAGCACTTGATTTTACTCAAGTCCTTCTTCTGTCCACCCTGCTGCTGCTTCTTGGCCCCACCCTTCTTGGGACCCTTCTTCTTCTTCCCCTTGGCTGTCAAAGCCACGTTCTCCTCATCTACCCCACTCTGTGATGAACTGCCCTGTACAAGACCTCTCCTGGTCCCTCCTGCACAAAGTCATCCTACAGTCTCTCCCAAGACGGTAGGTTCTCTCTACCCACTATGGCTTGCACAAATACACCCCAGGACTTTGAAGCCCCGTTCACTGCTGTACGTACAAGCTCAGTAGCAGATACCACTTCCCCAACGGCTGCCAGTTCATCCCAAACTGCAAATATCCTAGTGAGGTATGCTGTGACTCCCTCTCCTCCATTCATCTTTATACTCTTGAGTTTCTCTTTGAGAACCATCTTTCTATTCTCATTGGAACTCTCATATAAACTAGTCAAGGAACTCCACATCTCATGTGCCCTAGTCTTCCCAAAAATGTGAGGGATGATGTGGTCTTTAACTGCATCAAGGATAATCCTCCTAGCCTTGCAGTCCTTCTTGTTGAAGGCTAATAGTGCTGCTGCATCTGTAGTAGCGGGAATGACAACCGGGTTAGCTGTAGTATGTCTAACCACCTCCACCCATAGTTCATTCTCCTCTAATATCAGTAAAATTCTGGCCTTCCATGTCACAAAGTTCTCTGTCCCATTCAGCCTATCCTCCAACCTAAGTCCTGTAGCCATCTCTACTTCAACCCAACAAGGTGTTGTTTACTAACAGAAGAAAATCACTAAAAATCTGAGTTCTGGAAATTTCTGTGTGTCTGCAAAATATCACTGTTTTCTGCCCCCTCGCTCTGATACCATGTAGATTTTTCTGGGTTTTACTGCTTGCTAGTTTATGTTAATATTTCAGTGGTTTTCACCTTCCGTCGGTTTGCATAAGCTGAAAGTTACTCATGAAATTTTCAATAACAATTAAACACACAGTAAAACACTATAACAGGCTGAAAGTAAATATTTATCACATTCACATCATAAAAGATAGACTCAGATATTTTTGGCAACTATGCCCTGGAAAAACCCCCACGGGGAAAACCGGTAAGAGAGAGAGAGTTTCTATTTGTTTAGTAAATCCCAGTACATAAATTTATCAGCAGAAATTTTACTTATCTCCACCATGAAATTTCACCCAGCATTTTTCTCGAAATCTGTGCCAAAACAGCAGCCTCGATTTCTGTGCAATGAGTGCCTCGATTTCTGTGCATGAAGATACAGTATCCGTACAGTACGGTCTTCCTTGAACTCTATGCAACCTACCTCGATTTTTGTGCACTGAAACTGCCTCAAAAACTGTGCAATAGCCTCAGTTTCTGTGCCAAGCAATCTGCCTCGTAAACAGTGCAAAAATACTCGGGATTTGTGCCCAAATTTGCCTAGGGATGCGTGCTACCTGTCTTGAAACTCGTGCCCAGAATTTCCTTGAGATTCGTGCCCAAATCCTTCTTGAAAACCGTTCCCTTCTTATTGTTGTACCGTACACCTCGGGATGTGTGCCAACTGAAGAATGAATGCTGCTAGGAATCTGTACTGTGCATTAAATGCCCAGCAAGTGCCTCGAAATTCGTGCCAATGACTGCCTCGATATTCGTGCTCTCTCCAAAGCTCTCTCTCTTCTCTCTTCACTTTCCAAAATGCAAAAAGTGAGCTCAAATGCCTCCCTCAACCCTTTTTTTATCAAACCCTAGGGTGATTCTAATCCAACGATGAAGATTAGATCTAATCCGATGGATGAGATTCAATGAGAGTGAAAATCACTTTTATTTAAATCACTTAAATAAAATTCACTCACCCACTTAACTTTATCAAAAAGTGACTTTCATTTTATAAAGTCTCATTCAGTGAAATTAATGTGAGGGTCACATTTTTCCCCCTTCTAAGTGACTTAGGCAAATGTCACTTGGGGAACACTTTCCTAGGTACAAAACTAACAGGAAGCAGCCCAGAGAAGAGCAATTGCAGCCAATATCCATGATGTGAGTGATGATGCACGACAATCAGAATTTCCACAAGAAGTTGAAGAATCTCAAGCCCCAAACAAAAGGCTAGGCTTATAAGGGCAATGACAAGTTTAAGAGGTAGACCATAGATAGAGACCCTGACCTACTCAGTAAGTTTAAACCCAGAAGCACTGATTCATTGGATTAGGAAAAGGGAGTTCTTTGAATTTAAGCAAATTGAAGACCCCAAGAGAGTGAAGCTTGCATGCACCAAGCTTAAAGGGCATGCATCTATGCGGTGGGATAATTTACAATTGGGCAGGCAGAGAAAGGGCAAAGAAAAGATTAGGGGTTGGGACGGGATGGTTGTTACACTGAAGGGTAAATGTTTGCTTGTGAACTACTGCTGTAGGAGCCTAGTCGACCCAGTCGACTAATGATGAGAATCAAGCTAACAATCGAGTCAATCAAGTTAGTCGGGTCGATCAACCAAGGTAAGTTAAGTAAGTTAAAATTACCTCCATGAATGTAAAGGTTTATAAAGGCCTAAGTCTGTAATAGAATAGACTACTCGTTGTTGGTTCCACTACTACCTTCTATTCTTTATCTCTTTCTATGTATATGTATGTATATTGTTATGTGTATGTTATATCTGTTTCTGCACATTATTGCTAACTACTTTGATGTAATCCCATAGATTACGACATTGGTTTCGTTGTCGAGACCTAGATTTTTGGGATTTGCATAGTAGAGCAGACATACATAGAAGCTGAGTGAGGAAGAGAATTGGTTGTGGTGGACCAAGAGAGTCAATAATTACTTGAAAACTAGGTTAGAAGGAACCGACTGTCAATTGTAAAAGCATGAGCTTCTATTCTACATAGAAACTCATGAAAGATTCTTGGAAAACATCCGCCGTGAGGTCAAAAATTGTTAGATAACTGAAGATAAGGAAATGCTATCGAAACAAAACAACAAAGGTGAAACAAACTTGTATGAGTGGATAGAGCAAATTGCCGACATGTTCTATGAAGAACAAGCAATAGAAGAAAGAACAACAGTGGTTTCAGGAGGGTTAGTATGCACAACATGAGTCCCACAGAGCGGCCAGGCAAATATGGGATGTTCTTCGACAAGTCATAAAGATGCAAACATATTATAACCTGGATTTAGAGACTATATAGGATGCTTCAATTGAAGATAAAATGAACTTTTTGTCAGAGATGAGGAAAACAATCATTGCAATTGAGCAAGCAACAGATGAATGGACAAACTTCAAGAGTCGACTGGAACAAATTGGACCAATCATTTATGAAACCTGCACAAAAGTACTAAAGCAAGCACCACCACAACAACCTCCTCCTAGATCGTCTCCACTATGGCCTCATTTTCATTTTTTCAACCCCAATCCATCCACAACACAACAACAATTTGAGCAACAGTCGGAAGAACAGACTAGCATTCAAGTTGAAGCGCCATAAAAGTCAAAGACTTATTTCTTTTTGTACTATGTTAAATTTTCCCGTCTCCAGTCTTCTTTGGGGCGAAGAAAGATTTGAGGATGGGGGAAGATGTAGGGGCCTAGTCGACCTATTCAACTAATAATGAGAATCAACCTAACAATCGAGTCAGTTCAGTTAGTCAAGTCGATCGACCGACTAAAGTAGTTAAGATGTTTCAACTACCTCCATGAATGTAAAGGTATATAAAGGCCTGACTTTGTAAGGAAAGATGTCTTGTCTTATATTGATGATCTAATATAATAGACAACTTGTTTTTGGTTCCACTACTACCTTCTCTTCTTCATCTCTTTCTATGTATATGTATGTATATTGTTGTGTGTATGTTATATTTGTTTCTACACATCATTGGCAACTACTTCACTGTAATCCCATAGAATACAACTACTACTCTCTAAATTTGTTTAAGAAGCTACAAAATGTGAAACAAAAGGAGATGAGCATGGAGGATTACACATAAGAGGATTATCCATTGTCCATTCGATCTAGACAAAGTGATGAGGATGATAAGGTTGTTGCTAAATATAACAATGGCCTTATATATGCCAAGATAAAGTTAGTGTGGTGAGAATTCAATGTGTTCCATAGGCATGCCAACCTGCCTTGAAGGCCAAAGAGAATTTGAAAAAACAAGGGAA
This sequence comes from Larix kaempferi, assembly GCA_027924585.1. NCBI lineage: Eukaryota > Viridiplantae > Streptophyta > Pinopsida > Pinales > Pinaceae > Larix > Larix kaempferi. The sequence continues at coordinate 9,968,807 of BSBM01000449.1, forward strand.
CAAAAGTAGAAGCATAAACATGTTTGGATGAGCATAGACCAATGAAAGCATAGGAGAAGAGGCCAGCACAAGCACCGCTAGCCCACAATTCAAGGGAAATTATGAATCAACTAGAGACCAAGGAACTACTGGAGGAAGACATGAAAAATTCATTAGTGTGCTTCGAGTACAAAGAGCAATGGCACTTGGCTTATGAATGTCCAAAGTTTTGAATACCAACACAAGATACAGAAGGAAAAACTCACATGGCTCAAGGAGTTAAGAGTCAATAACGCAATCTATTGTTGAAAACAAAATTGATAAGGTTCAACTAGAGCGCAAAGAAAACCTAATGTTCTAGAGTGTTGTTGATTCCAAAGAGATAACTTGAGGACACAGAGCCAAAGTACTGAGACGCAATCTTCAACCAAATGAAAAATTGAAGGTAAGTGTCATTCACCCATTGTTGATGGATGTAGCACAGATAATTTTCTATCTAAAGAGGTGATTCTCAAAAGCTAAATTTAAAATGCATCCCAAACCTGAATGCATATAGGGGTTTCTCTTGGTTGCAAATGGAACATCAGGTCTCTGTTTTGAAATAGTGCTTGATAAATTTTCACCCGGGGAATTACCATGACAAAGTTCTATGTGATGTTGTGCCAATGTACGCATGTCACCTTTTGTTGGGAAGGCCTTGGCAGTGTGACGAAAAGTTGCTCATGATGGTGTAAAGAATACCATTTTGTTGAAGAAAGGCAGAATGGAAGTTAGGTTACTTAACATGAACGAAGATAAAAGGCCAACAACAATAGCTAGAACAATGGTAGCAACATAATGTCATGTACAACATAAGAGTTTTTGAAAGAAAGAAAATAATAGGGTAAAATGTTGCTTTGCAATTTTGTCAAAGAATGTCAATCTGAATTGAGGAAGGATGCCATACCAGCAAAGATCGTGGAGTGGTTAACAAAGTTTAAGTCAAACCAGATGAGCTTTCAACGAGATTACCACTTGTAAGGAGCTTTTCCCATTCCCGGTTCGAGTTTGTCAAACAAGGCTCCCCAAAGATTGACTCCATCTGAAAGTGAAGAGATAAACAAGAAAGTCCAAGAGCTATTGGACCGAGCATTGACAAAAAAAAAACTTGAGCTGATGTGCATTGCATGTTGCACTAGCATTGAAGAAAGGAGTAGATTGAGAATGTGCATTGATTCAAGGGCTACCAAGAAAATCACCATCAAGCATCTATTTATATTGCCAAAGATGGATGATTTGATGGATTGCTCGAGTAAAGTGAAGTACTTCACTAAGATTGACTTGAAGAATAGATATATCACCAAATCCAAATAGATGAAGATGATGAATGGAAAACAACCATCAAGACAAAAGGAGGATCGTATGAATGGTTAGTCATGCATTTGTGTTGACCAATCTGCTCAATAACTATCATGATGCTAATGAACTAAAAACTGAGACCTTACTTGGGTAAGTTCGCTATTGTGTATCTCAATCATATGTTAATTTTCAACTAAATAAGATAAGGTAAGTTTATTGATGTCCAATGAATGACAAGTAGACCAAAGGGACTGTTGGGTACAAATTGATGCCAATACAAAGTCAGAGCACTACAACAACTTCTATGAAAAGCAAGATGCAAAAATTAGGGTATGGATCGAATCTAAATCTTGGAAACCAACTCTAAAGAGGGAGAATCAATCCAAGCGAGATGTACAAAGATAGAGGATCTAGAATCTATGATAGAAATGGTACAAGCCTATCATGGTCCATCGGTACCATCTCTCCTAAAATACGAAGCCGAATGGAAGAATCTCAACATATTAGTATCTCTGGAGAAAGACCTGAAAGAGAAGTTGGACTGTGTACTGTCCTCCTACCTAATGGAGGAGGCCCATCCCTGTGATCTAGATGATATCAACTGATTGTTGGTATGGGGCCAAGGTTGGATGTTGTTGTGGTCTCATGAAAGTGGAGGTTGTCCTCCAAGTCCACACAAATCTGGGGTTGGAAATAGGATCACTATTTGTTTGCTTCTTGGTGCCCCTTGTAGATGGAAGCACTATGAAAAAGGAAGTGATTCGCTGGGTGGAAGCTAGTCCAATATGTGGATGTGGCTAGAGGATGAGGGTGCAGAGCCAAAGGACCTCCTGCAACTATAAGTTAAAACGTCTATGGTCAAGGTACCTAAAGAAAGTGGCCAGAGTATGAAGCTCCCTGAAAAGACAATAGAATCTTGTAGTAAACAGGGAAACGAAAAATGAACTTCTCCTCGATCTCACCGCCCTGAAGATGGCACACATAACAAATCCTGTCAGATTAATCAATCTAATGATCTGTCTCCACCATAAGTTTATGAGAGCCTACCCTAAACCGGCCCAAGGGAATAATAAGAGCATGCACCCAAAGGTGAAATGAGTAATGGGGCCGAACAATGATCCCGTCCCTTTGATCCATGAAGTGCTCAAGATAGAAGCTCATCTTTGGATATAATTCGCCCAAAGAGTTGATCCAAATGACCTACACAAACTGCCTGTAGATATCATCTCAGATAATCTTGTTCATCTCCTACCTAGTAGGTAAGAGATGATCAAGTGCAGATGAGAGTATCTAAACAAGGAAAATCGATCCATTGCAATACCAACAGACTCCAATGATCCAAGACACCTGCATACCAGCAACGAGTGTGGCATGAAGGGTTGGTTGAGGCAATGGACTCGATGAACAGTAGGCCAAGTACGGGTACCAATCCCATCCCTTTGTCGAGTCAACAAAGCTCTGAATGTGGTGTAGGAGTGAAACCACACTAAATACAATCTCAAACCAAAAGGGTCAAGCACCAAACTCTACAAGTATGATGGGCTAAGGGACTATTTGCTTACATTTGATGATGCGACAGAGGGGGAGGATTTGCACTCTCTATTGAGGCCCAATCGGACTCTAGCAAACAGGGCCCCTGAATCTCTAGACCATAAAGAGTTGTGGGTCGAACAAAGGTGTCCATGAGAGACATCTTGGACGATATGTCCTGGAAATGGTTTTGAAAACATAATCTCTAGAGAAGGCTAAGGATCTATAGCCTTTATTGATTTGAGGTTGAAGGGCATGTAACAAACTGAAATGAGGTCTCGTGAACTATACCTCAAAGGTAAGTAGAGGAGCTAGTGATCTGAATCTCCTCCCCTCCTAAAAAAGAAATGGTGATTTGAGAGGGTCTTCTTCAACCCGTTGAAGATCATGAGCCAAGAGGGTCTTCTTGGTTTTGCCAAAGTTGACCATCAACTAACAAAGATCACAAAAAAGGGCTAAGGCATCCAACTATCTCTACAATTCCTCTCAAGATAAGGTCAAGAGGACCACATCGTTAACGAAAAGCATGACAAAAATCAAAACCTAGTGGAGAAGGAAACCATCATCGTCCTGAATGTGCTCATTCAGGAAGGACTCTAGCTCATCAATGTAGATACCAAAGAAAGTGGGGGATAAGGGCACCCCCTATTTGACCCCAATAGTACTCCTGATAAAGTCTAATACCCTGTGGGTTGTGTGGAAATGACCAAGGACTGTCTCATACAAGAGCATGATGGTAGTCAGTAGGGTCTTGGAAATGCCCATGTCTTTGAGCCTCTAGAACAATGCCTCTATGGGAATGGGGTCGAATTCTTTCTAAAAGTCTACAGAGTAACAATGACTTTTGAATAACAAAGAGCAATGGCATGCCCCCTCGATGATGACCCGAAGTGTAAGAATGTGATCAAGTGTCCTAGTAAGAATCTCGCTTGTCCTCTAGCTCCAAGTTGACTACTCAAGCTCCCCAAAAAGTTTCATATGGAGGACCATATGAAAATTTCAAGAAAATGTGGCCAATCATGATCATTTTGTAGTTATTGGGATTTGCACTAGTACCTAATTTGTGGATCAAGTGAATAATATAGTGTGGTGTGACAAAGGAAGAGCACATGATGGATCTGAAGCAAGTATTGGAGCAGTTGAAGGCAGAGAAGTTGCTAATAAACATGCAAAAGTGTTTGTTTATGAAGGAAGAACTTGTGTACTTGATATTCATAATCACTAAAGACATTGAAGATAGATTTGGGGAAGGTGAGCACTGAGAACTACTATGGTAAAAACAGCACCTTTGAGGTAAAAAGGTTTCATGGTTGCCCAAGCTTCTACCAAAAGTTTATTCAGAATTGTGCATGAAGATGGAGTTCCAATGGAACACAACAGCCCAAACAGGCTGTAAGATGTTGATATAGAAGATTAGAGAAGCCAATGTTGGCCTTGCTAGACTTTGGAAAAGTGTTCCAAGTGGAATGTGATGCTAGAAAAACAACAATTGTAGTGCTTAGCCAAGAATGTAAACCAACTGCATGCTTTAGTAAGTTGAATGATTCAAAAATTTGAGAAATTATTTAGGCAATGATGTGAATACTAGCTCCCATCCCACTACAATACATAACAAACCAAGCGAAGTTGAGTGAATGACACACTAAATGGGTTGAGTTCTTGCAAAGCAACTAATTTGTGTTGAAGCATAGATCTAAAAGGTCAAACTGACTTGTTGATGATTGGCTAGATGGACAACGTTGTTTACCACCATGATTGTGGAGATGGTACAGCTGGATGAGATGAAGAACATGCCTGAGAAAACTGAAGCATGGAAGGCCAACAAAGAACCATGGAGTGAAGATCAAACTCCAATCATGGAGATCTTCATCCAAGAAGGATTTATATTTAGAATTCAACAACTGTGCATTCCATGAAGCTCAATGAAAGAAGACCTCATAAGAGAGCTACATAATGGCTACTTGAGTGGACATTTTCGCATGGATAAAACCTGAAGAGCATTGGTTGAGGAGCAATACTATTGGTCAAGAATTCCCAAAGACGTGAAGAAATGGGTATAATGTTGCAAAATTTGTCAGCATGCAAAGAGGAAGAGCCAAAATACTGATATGAACAAACCACTGACTACCATTGACCACCAAATGCACAAATAGAAGATATCAACATGGACTTCCTGTTGGGATTGTGCCAAGAACCCAACAAGGCAACAACTCTATTTTCGCGGTTGTAGATAGATTTCTGAAAACTAGTGATGCAACAAACATAGTTGTTTTTTTCTTTGGAGAGGTAGTTTTTTTACATGGCTTTCCCATAAATATAACCCCAAACAAAGACACGTAGATTATTAGTCCTAAATTCCTAATGGACCTTTTGGAATAAACATGACATGAGATTGCAATTCAAGTCTACATACCATCCACACATTGATGACCGGATTGATGCAGTTAAAAGAAGCCTTGGAAATCTATTGAGATGTCTGGTAGGAGAGAAGTTGGGCAAATGAGATTTAATGTTGGTATGTGCAGAGTTTGTGTACAACAATTTTGTGAACAGGTCTATGGGAAGAGTCTTTTCCAAATTGTGAATTTGCAAGTAACCACGAGTGACAGATTTGGCAAGCTTGCCTAAAGCAAGCAAGAAAAGTAAAAATGCATAATTACTTGTCAAGCATATGCAGAAGTGCACAAGCAAGTGCAACAACAATTATGATGAAACAACCAAGAATACAAGCAAAACGCTAATGAAAAAGCATTGATACACGAACTTTAAGGAGAAATTGTGTAAGTGCAGCTAAGGAATGAAAGTTTTCTGAAAGGTACTTGTAAAAAGCTGAAACTAAAGAAGATCACACCTTGCAGGATCCTAAAGAAAATTTAAGATAGTGCTCATGTATTGAGCTAGAAGGAAACTAAATTGCACAAGCAAGTGCAACAACAATTATGATGAAACAACCAAGAATACAAGCAAAACGCTAATGAAAAAGCATTGATACACGAATTTTAAGGAGAAATTGTGCAAGTGCAGCTAAGGAATGAAAGTTTTCTGAAAGGCACTTGTAAAAAGCTGAAACTAAAGAAGATCACACATTGCAGGATCCTAAAGAAAATTTAAGATAGTGCTCATGTATTGAGCTAGAAGGAAACTAAAGTGCACAAACAAGTGCAACAACAATTATGATGAAACAACCAAGAATACAAGCAAAACGCTAATGAAAAAGCATTGATACACGAATTTTAAGGAGAAATTGTGTAAGTGCAGCTAAGGAATGAAAGTTTTCTGAAAGGCACTTGTAAAAAGCTGAAACTAAAGAAGATCACACCTTGCAGGATCCTAAAGAAAATTTAAGATAGTGCTAATGTATTGAGCTAGAAAGTTGGATATCTCGCCGACTTTCAACGTGTCAGATTTGTATGAGTACCATGACAGTGCTATGGATGAAGATGAGCACGATGTTAATTGCAAAGCACAAATTCTTGACAGAGAGATAGATGATATCGTAGAGATCTCAGAGAAACGAGTTGCCGGTATAACCAGGAGTCAAAAGACAGAAGAATGAGCACAATGTTAATTGGAAAGCACAATTTCCTAAGAGAGCGAGGGATGATATAGTAGATATCTTGGAGAAACGAGTTGCCAGTAGAACCAGGAGTCAAAAGACAAAGGAATACTCGGTTCCTAGGAAGGCAAGGACATGAATGAAGCCATTTGGATCTCAAAAGCATAGTTGGATTGAATCACACAACAATTTCATGAACCTTCTATCAACCTTGTAAGAAGGCAAGAAAAGTAAAAATACGTAATTATATTTCGAGCATATGCAGGAAGTGAACAAGCAAGTGCGACAACAATTAAGCAACAAGTGGTTGGGGAGAGGGCAAATCCCTCATCCATCAAATCACAACATTGTTAGTCGACTAGGATCTCCACTGGGTCATAAGAGAAGAGTGCAAGTTGGACGTAGGAGAGAGTCCAGTCTGCTGCCCTCCATCTGATCAATCTTCAACCAATTGTGTTCAAGAGTCCAGACAAAATATGCCATGATCTTGTCGATTTGTTAGTCAGAGGGATCCATAATATAAATCCACCACGTGACCAACTTTATGGCGTTCCATTGTTTGTGAATCAACGCCTTTATGATTTGTAGGTGTGAGGGTGTTGAAGACGTTTAAGGCATATAATCTGATTATGGGGGAAAAGGAGTGGTATTCTCTAACTCTACAAAAAAGAGTGAAAGAGAAAGAAGGAAAACAAAGCCTTTCGGCACCAGTGAAGGGAAGGGGACGAGGCTGAAGCAAAAGTGTTCATCAGTGAAGCGAAGGAGATGAGGTTGAAGCAACAAATGTTGGTAAGACCTCATTGTAAATATGGGTGAGACTTAGGCCTGCACGCACATATTTTTGGTGTTTTGAAAAGAATATTAACCCGAGAATTTATAACAGCAGTAAGAACCCATTAAGGCATGCATGTAAATATTTTGAAAGTTAAAAGACTTGTAAGGTGTGTTTTCCTCCATTATATATTTTTTAATCATGTTGTGTTCACGCTTCCGTTTGTATATTGTGTGCTCTAAGCTTGAATCGTAGCCCTGCCTGTAGTTTGCATGCATGTGTAGTTACACAATATAACAGTACTCGCTTGCAGACACAACAGTTAGAATGGAATACCACTTCATGAAGACATACTAAATCAGCCATAAGTCCCTGTTAACTGTAAAACAAGCCCGTAACTCGCAAAAGACCTCTTCCCAAGCAATGATGAATTTGGTTGTGGTGTACAGAGAATTAGAAGACACCTCATTGCCTCTATTAACAAGATTCTATGCGATAACTGTTTCCTAACAGACTTACAAGAGGGTCCTTCAACATTAAGTTTAAAATATAAATAAATTTTCGGATAAAATCAATGCCACAACAGGCCTTAACAGAACAAAATCCCTGCCCAAAACAAGCCTTGCCATAAGGGTAAATCAATTGTATTATGGACAACAAAACTTGCCACAATATATTTAGCATATATTACAACCAATAGATCAAACACTAAAACTATTGAATGAGACGTTTTTGAAACTGCCGGCTTAGATAATTGAGATTCAACCTCAAAAATAAATTAAGGACAATTGCCTTCTCACCAAAAACAAATACAATACTATCATCATTGCAATTTTCTCAAAAAGGTTGAGAAAGCCTGCGTGTGTGGTTGCCAGGTTATTGAGACCTCAAAAACCAGAGAGGGGCTCATGCCAGTATGCACTGTATCCTACAACAGGGATGCACACCAAATATCTCCTTGGATCGCAAGCCTCAAACCAACACTATCTCCTTGGATCGCAAGCCTCAAGGCAACACCTGTCAACTCTTACAAAATCTATGTTGATAACAGACCTGAGCAGGATTCTTAGTACCCGCCATTCTTCATAGGCGCTTCAAGTTCTTCCAAACACATATTGCATTCTTCTTGCAACAAATCAAGCCTTTTACAATAAGCTTCCATCTCCAGAATCTGCTGCTTACGCCATTTTTCCTCAAGTGCATCGGCTTTCAGTTTACTCAAGACCGGAGCCTCTCTTGCGGAGAGAAACCCATCGATCATCTTATTGTTTGGGAGTTGTCGATGATCATTCTTAGTGTTGAAGTGATCCTCAATCATAGACTTTGTCTTCAATTCGGACTCCTTCAGCATCATAACTGCGGCAATCTTTAACTCAGTTACCATAGCATCCCTTTCTTCGCAAACCTTGCTGTACAATTCTGGACTCATCACAACCTTCAGTGTTTCGGGCTGGGCCAAGTCATTGGCAACATTTTGTGCCATATTTATATCCACAGCCTTTTTACTTTCAACCCCATCTTTCACTTCGTCTTCTTCCTCTTTTTTAACCCCTTGATTTTCTTGGTCTTCATCTTCCTCTTCCTCCGTTTTGCCCTCTTGATCTTCTTGGTCTTCAGTTTTCTTCATATCCTCCTCGCAATCCTCCTCCTTTGGAACCTCCTTTGGAACAACAGGCTTACTCTTCTTCTTATTTTTCTCCTTGCCATCCATGGATGCCATGCCTACATTTTCTGCATTGCAACCACCACCGCTGTGGTTCTCATTAATCTCTTCATTCTCAGCGACATCATCATCTTGCCCACCCCATATCTGTTTACAGACATTATAAATAGCAGCGTCATGTGGGCTCCTAAAGCTTATGGTAACGGCCTTCTCCTTATCCACGCTGGTCCGAAACTTGCACTTCCAGCGACTAACCTTATCAGCAAACTGCCTATTACTATACTGGTTATCCAAGGTATTCCTAATGTGGTCATAAACAGGAGCCATATTTTTGGGTAACCCCTTACCTCTTTTGTAAAACTCTAGTAGCCCATTAAAAAAAACAAACTCATCTTGAGGACTCCAAACCCGACCAGCAGCCTTCTGTGACGAAGACGGCGTGCTGACAGGTTCTCGTTTCCGCTTTTTCCTGTTGGTGTTCTCTTTGGCAGGGCTTTCTTGCTGGACAGCGTTAAGTGTTTTCTTCTTGCTGAGAGGCTCACGCATTCCATCATTCTTCTCCACTTCTTCCTGTTGCTCTTCTCTGCGGCGTTTCGCCGGCATTCTAGAGGTCGCCGCTTTGTTAGAAACGGAAGTTGGTGACGATTGCTGCTTCTTCTTCTTCTTATCTTTCGTTTGCTGCTGGTCTGTTTTCAGTAGTGGAGTTGAAGTCTCCAATTCATCGTCATATTTTGATTCGGATGAAGATAGAGGACGAATTTCCTCGCTGGGGGCAGGGGATCGGCTGTGTATTGTCCTCTGGTTCTCATCAGAAGGGGAACTTTTGCTACCCTCTGTTGTAGAATCCTCGGAAGCCATCGCGGCTGAAGAGAGGAGAAAGGGATTTCTTCCGCTGCTGACTGCTGAGAACCAATACAATTTATGGCAGACGGAAATTGCTAGGGTTTTAGAACCGAGAAAATCTATGGCAGATTGAGTTTGGTAGGGTTTAGGAGGGAGAGAGTACACGTTGCGACCAAATCATTTGAATTTGGAGGGTCAATTTAGGGCAAACTTTTCGCACATAAAGCGGCACTCATTTTGGCACTCCTGTAAACGTGGCATGCATGCCGCCCAGGATGGTATGAACGTTAAATGGTGCCATGGCCATGGTGTGTATAAGGTTTAACTTTGAGTAAGTGGTTGAAGGTGGGGCCAACGGTGGGGTTTTTCCACCATTGCAAGGGGAGTCCTTGTAGATGGCAAGTTATCAAGGTGACTTTCTCTCTCTCTAGTAACGTGGTCCACTGTTAGAAATATGAAATATCCAAGCCTTGACTTTATCACCATCTGAAAGAAAAACAATGGTAAAGTTAATTTAGGGTTTCATCATAGTCTAGAGGTTGACTAAGATGTGGTCTCGTTGAGCTTTAGATCTAGTAGTTCTACAACATCAATTGAGTGTGCTCCTAAATAAATTTATCATGATGCTAAATAATTTGTTGTTGTTGATGGAAAAAAATACATATGTGCTTATGCAAGGGAGGCACCTCGTGATTGGAGTTCTGGGAGTTCTTATCCTCATGATTGGAGTTCTTGGAGTTCTTGGGAAGAGCAAAGGGAGGCATCGTCATGATTGGAGTTCTTGGAGTTCTTGGGAGGAGCAATGAAGTTTTTATTGAGGTCGTGGAATAACTTGAGAAGTGTGCCACGGAGAGATAGTTGTGCCTCTCTATGTACCTTGATTTTCCTATGGTAAAAAATTGTTGAAGGTTGTAGGGAGCGAATCCTTTTACATAGTTGAAAAATCGGACTTTGATACCAGATTGTAAATAGAAGAAAATAGTGTAAAATCAATTGTACCAAAATTGTATTTTCTTTTACAAGGTGTTGGAGGCATGATACACAAGGGAGTGGATCCCTTTTACAAAAGTTGAAAAATTGGACTTTGATACCAAATTGTAAATAGAATAAAATAGTGCAAAACCAAGCTTTTATTAATTCAAACGTTGGTTTAATACATGGTTATTTAGTGCAAAACTAAGAACTTTTGTTAACCTCTTCACTTGTTGTAAACAGAGGATCACAAGTTCAAATCACACCCGGGCTTACCTGTGTCCCATGCTTGTGGGCGGTTGTGGGGCACCTAGGTGTATAGTGGTAGCGGGATTGGATCCCTAGACCCTGTGTCACGCGAGTACCAGCCCAGTCTCCAGTGGTTGATTCCCCTAGGTTACAAAAAAAAAACTTTTATTAACTCAAAAAATTGGTTTAATACATAAAAATAGCCTTCTTTTATAGGCATATCCAAAATGAGATTGTTACTTTGGCATCCATCCCTTTACTTTAACAAGAGCCACGAAGTGGCAATGTCCCTGACAACAGATTTAAGATTTAATGTTAATTGAAAGTTTGCTTTATGGCTCTTTTGCATTGTGCAGGATTTTTTGCAAACGCTTTCAATGCTCATTTTATCGTCATCACTTTAAATTCTCAATATAAGACAAAAGTCTTAGATTTGAGCAATATTGACAGATGCATCATATATTATAGTCACTCTAATGTTGTCATGGTGGAACCAACATTAATAACTACTATTAGTAAATCGAGGATTTGTTCATCTGTGAGATTGGAAGTTAGTGCAAGCCACTACACGTGTGCATCTTGTAGAGTGTAGATATATTAACCAATTTTCAGTGGCTTCGCTCCTTGATTTACTAATATTGTTATTAATGTTGGTTCCAAGATGACAACTTTTAAGTTTTGAGTGAGTATAATATACGATACAACTATCAATAGTGCCCCAAATCTAAGACTTCTTGTTTTATTATATATATATATATATTATAGAGAGAGAGAGAGAGAGAGAGAGAGAGAATGATTTTGATTCAAATATAGCGATATTTTCATGGTTGGTCCTTATTCCTTTATGTAATAGTTAAATGTAAAGATTAGTGGGACAAACTTGTTGTCAGATCAGTAATCACGAAACTTAGATCTATGATTATAAATTTCTAGATATAATAAAAAAATGCAATGATAATAGATAACTTATGAATAGTGATTATTATGTTATGTTACATCATTACAAATATAATTTATGATTTATTACATTGCATATAATGATAAATGGTATTAGCACATTATATATATATAATTTCAATCATTTATGTTTCATTTGCCATATATTTTAATTTTGCCTTTTGTATTTTAGACAAGGAATCCCTATGTCAAGGCCTTGACACCCCATCTTACATTGCCTAAAATTGGGGAAGTCCTTTCACATGACCCCAAATGCATTTCTCCACTCTCGCATCCCACAACAAAGACCTGGACAGTCTGTTTGCAAGAAGATCACCTAGCAATTCAAAGAAGCATAAATCCTAACAAAAATATCAACTACCATGACTACAAGTCGGTGACTATAAGTTCTATGATATTGGCCTCTAACCTGGCCATTAAAAGTTTGACCTTCTTGCTTTTAGATATAGATGCACACTTTGCAAAGTCACTTTTCGGTGATAGAGGAACAGGAATAGATGTTATATTTCTCCCATATTTCAACATAGACAGATTATGTACAAAGAAGAATCTTATCTAACCAATTATCTTAGGAGGTGGTTTTCACATGCAACTGTATCCTAGCAAATCTCCTAAAACAATTATTCGAGAGACCTAGTTATTAGCTATTTTACACCAGAGTAGCATCCTGCATCAATAGTTAAATCAACCATTTTCTTTTCATAGTGTTTTGGCTTTCCCTATTTAAGGATATCAAATGAAGTATATCCAGGAGAAGAGAGAAGAGGTAATGATGATAAAAAAATCAGAATTGGAAACTGTATTTGTGGTTAGGTAGTCAGAAGAAACTATACTCGACTACTCTTAATTGTGGAGACTAATTGGATAGTCTCCTCTTCATGAGTATCAACGGCTTTTGATGAATGAATCAATTATGAAGCAATGAGGGTGAATGACTGGTCCTCTTTGTTCACTAGAAACAACATTAATAATGGTGAAATGATCGTGATGCTCTTGATCATAATTACCAACCAGAGGTTTCTGAACTCTGTATGAGTTACATTAAGAAGATGAAGCAACAGATCCCCACCCCAAGAAGATGAGAGAATCCCAACATTATCAATGGCCTTGAGCAAAGCAAAAAATGTGCCTTCTATGCTAAAAGGGAAAATCTTTGCACTAAGTACAAGCATAGGCATCCATTTGATCTAGTTGATCATGTGCAAAGAGCTCTCAATAATTATAACAAACAAGTAATCAGGTATGCCCAGTTTTACATTCAAATGCAACACCATGATCAAGTCTAGAATTCTTGCAGATTCCAAAAAGAAGTTGAGCCTAGAAAAGCAAGTTGCGGAATGAATAATCCTTCAAGACTTTACCATACACCAGAACTCCAAGAATTGATCCAAATGTGCTGATAGCAAAGATTATACCTACAAACTCCTGCATATCAAACAGAAAATGGAAAAAGGAACTTGAAGAAATAACACATTGAAACAAATGTTGCTATTATGGAAACTCTTAGGAAAGCCTATTTATTCTCCTATGGAATTTGTGATTTAGTAATGACAAACCTGAGAAAATGTTGGGCCTGTTGTGGGATCTGTATACCAATAAAATTTCCCTCCATTACCATTAAGGGTTAAAGCAAATGATATGTACATGTAAAGAGCTAGCTCCATATTTCAGGACACCTCAAGGCTTTTCCACGTTCTTCTAGTTGCTTCCCACAAATTCTAAAAGACCTTTGTAGATCATGAAAAGTGGAAACATGTCCAGTGCCGAAAGGTAAAAAAAGGCATAAACTAAAGCTCACAAAGAAAGTTGAAATAGCATGCCTGCTTATATTGATGGTTGGTAACATGAGGCTCATATATTGTAAATCCAAGGAAAAGGAGCATTATAGTTGGGATAGAAAGTATTCCTAAAGCGCCCTCTTAGGAAATATGTACAACCCATGTTATGCATTGATATATGCACCCAAAAAAGTGTCCAAGAAAGATATTCTGGCTTATTACCAATAATCAAACTATGCAGCTGGTGTTATCAAATATCTTGTCATTCACTCACCATGACATGGAGTTCTAAATTTAAGAGAGAGATTTTGAATTCATTTGCAATTCCACAAATTAGTTCAAGAAATAAAATATAAAGAATTAATAATGATCTCTTCATTAAGGGGATAGGAATATAAAAAAGAGAACCTAAGCACCAAGGACATGTACTGCCACACCACTTTTGGAGAACCCTAACAATGCTCCAATTGACAAACTCATCCCACACAAACTCTGGATATCTGCTGCTAGGAGTGGATATTGAACACTATTCTTTGTTGAGCATGCATCAATAGTCACATCCGCAATGGCAACACCACCAGATATGCAGTAAGAAGTAGTGCAGTGATGAAAATGTGCATTCTTGTATGTAGGGAGATGGTGAGTATTGAGATCATCCCAAGAAGACCTGCTTGGCATACAAACAATAAATTGAGGTTAACAAAATTTACATATGATGTCTCTAAGATTTTAAATATGTTTTCTAGCAGCTCTGCAGGCATGCCTACTATTTAACTTTGTGATCTCCTTAGCCCTAATGAAGAGCATAGGTTCATAAAAGCATAGTCAGCAGGGCATTAGAAAATTACAAATTATGCAACGAAGAATGACAAGTATGATATTTATAAGATTGTTTCGTTGTTGCGCTTGGATGCAAATTAGGGAGTTTATCATCTCATTTCTGACACAATTGCAATTCAAAGGAACATACATCTTGCTATGTGTTCCTTTTGGTAGGTACTAACCCATTTTGTCAAGAAAATGTGCATTGTTTACTTGTGAAAAAAAGCATAAGGAATGGCAAAAGGAACGTGGAATGGAAGGCCCAACTTTTCTAGGAAACAAAAATTGTTGCAGTGAAGATTATCCACCCAAGTCAGTATGGAACATATATTAGTAAACACAAGGAAATGAATATATACCAGTCAAGCACCCTTTCATCTGAAACCAATAGATAAATCACATACATGATCAAATACTAACTTTAAAGATTGAACATACAAGTAATACCGAACGACTACACATTAGGATTAGGATTTCAAATGTGCCTAACATTATATTGTCAAGCTTACTTGGTTGCATTTTACAATTAATTTTTGTGAAGGATATTTTATGGGAATCACTAAATTTTCTTCTTGGAATGCCCTGGAGTTGTATCAGCAGCTCTGGTATAGACATCAATCAACTAGGGAAACATACCCAGAATAAAGTTGTTCCTAAAATGGATCTCGGATGGGTATGTAGAATGAATACGTTTTTTATGAACCTAGTAATTTTGTGAAGTATGATGCCTTTCCGTATCAGAAACCATCGTTATAAAGTCTAATGCAAAAGATAGAAAATGAATACCACTAAGCTGTAAACAAGAAGACAAATCCAATTTCAAAAAAAGCAATCAGTTGGTTGAGCATTAAATCGTATGATAGCAATAACAATATATGACTTATTGGTATAGATAGAAGCCTCTATGCAAAGAAGAAAGGTAACCAAAGTATTATATCATAATACACTTATTGTAATTGTCCAGGCAAAAGGATTGTTTCGAAAGCAAAACATCAATATTTTTTTAATAACTAACAAATACTCACAAACATGCAACTAGCTCAATTTCATAACAACTTGTTGCACAAAATATGAGGCTGACAACCCTATCAGTGCTCCTACTGCCTTAGGTTGCTCTACAAGCCACTTTAAGTCACCCACGTTAAGAATTATACCCTTATTCAAACACCCTTCCACCATTTGGTCCAATTCCCTGAACTTCATAGCAATGTGGTCTTTATCTTTGTTTCTGGAACAAAAAGAAAATATCTCTGTTTCAATAGGAAGGATCTGCACACCCTTAAGTTGTGCTGGGGTTTCACCTTTTTCTATTCTCTGCACAAGTTCTTTTATTACAACTTCGCGCTCTTTCTCCCCTGCGAGAACCAGATTCTTCTTCTTAACCTTTAGAAGGATTTCTATGAGTCTTCTAATCTCATCGTTTCTATTGCCGGTGGCTTCAACACCAACCCCTAAACTTTGAAGTCGAGGGTTTAAGTAGGGATTCCTCTATGAAATTGGGCGAGAGCTTGCATCATCCCGTTTTAAGTTTCTATTGATGCAATCGAAATGTTGTTGACTTCTTCCCAAAATTGAAGGCAAACTACATAATATGAATCCTACCCGAACAATGACACTTGAAGATAGGGAAATGGATGAATGTGAGTTTGCCATATTGATCGATTGCTTGATAGTTGCTTTTGATAGCAGGGCTCGAAACGCTAGCTTCCCTCATCACCCTGCTTACACTAGGATCATCAAGAATTGAAACTATGAGTTGTTCTAATTCTACAATCACGGCCACAAAGGTTTATGTTGCTCAAGGCACCCTCTTCTCTGATGTGCTTGCACTAGCTTAAGTGCCACAATGAGAGCATTAGAAATCGTTGGTTCAGTGCCAGGGACAACACCCTGCGCTGGTGGGTAATCCATGTTGAAACAAAGAGAAGAGTTGGGATGAGAACGAATGTAGGCCTGGAGCAGATGGTTAGCAAGGGCTGCCAAAAGCCAACTACATAAAACAGGTGGCGAACACTTACCTCGACAGCCAAGATCAACATTAAAAACCTGTACAGTGTAGACTCATACTAATGCATAAACATTTAAGCGAGGATGACGTTAGCCCGCCGCCCCCTCTTGGGGAGGAAAAAAACGAGAACTACGTCATCCTTCAACAACTAATCATAAATGAAAAAAACTATTTTAAAACATGTGATTTAATACAATATATTTTAAACTATAGTTATATGGAAATTTTATAGCATATAGGCACATATTAATAGGGGTTCCATGATATATATATATATATATCCCCGTCAGACATAATAATAATAAAAACTAACTACTTCTTAAATGCACTATTATGTTATATCACTAGTATCCTTTAATATCTCTCTCTATCTTGAATTATGTATCAAGAAGTTTCCTACTTGGATAAGCTTCATTCCTATCAAGTATCACAAAGTATTTGCAAACAAGAAAAAGTTCTTAAGTTTTCTATCTAGATAAACTTCAATCCAATGTGAGAGAGAAAAAATAAAATAAAATTTGCAAATGCAATTTGGAAATCCTAGAAGTTTCTTATTTGGATGATAGTCTTGATCATCATGGGTATCCTTCTTATGCAGGAATGTTTTCCCTTCTCCCAAAGAAACCACCCCAAGCTCAATGTTAACCTCAATCTCATAATTGAGCATATTTGCAAAGATGAAATTGAGTTTGATTTTCTATTTCAACCATGAATTCCGTTATTGCAATTTTCTCGTAGATACATTGTCTTATGAAGGCCAACTACTTTCCTTATTTATTTTATTTATAAGCATAAATGTTGAACATAAGAACCATGTTGGGATATAAACGATACTTACCTTTTTGTATGCTATCATTTTTTTCAATAAAACGATTAAACTTATAATTAAAAAGAAGGTCGCGACTCTAGCCTAAAACGATCAAATTACAATTTTCCAAATAATTCTAAGTCTGTTATGATCTTCTACCACAATTTTTACCCTATGCAGCAGCAATATTCAAATATTTAGTCCCTTTTTTCACGAGAATTTTGAGATCCAAGTCCTGAGATTCCAAATCTGTATGCAATCTTGTAGATTTGTTCCTTGTCAAGCCTTTACTCTGGCTTTTCTCTTGCACTTAATAGCACTACCATTTCCATGGGAATAATTCATTACTCCTGCACTTGCATTCACTACCGTTTCCATGGGATTAGTTCATTATACCTTGACTCGATTGCTCTGTCGAAGATGCTTGATACCACCACCCTACAAGAATGAGACTACGCCTGCGCAAGGTCAAGTTGGCTAAGCTTGCTACTACTTGTCCTCTAATTCGAGAGTGTCCCCACCGTCTTATGGAATTGTATGGATAATTATGGAACCTTCATTTGTTGTTAGATGTTCATGTGCTAGCTTACATCCTATATTTTCCCACATGTCCGCTGCCTGATTTGAGCCACGTAGAATATGATAGATTTGATACTTGGAAAATCGTTGGAGAGTGTTTCAGATCCTTTCAAGGATCATGTTTAACTTGACATTTCTAGGTTGATTCTTTGTGTTCATAGTATTAATCAAAATTTGTGAATCGCCAAAGATTTGAACTTCAGTGTAATCATTGCTCAGTGCCAGCTGACATCCTTTGAGAAAAGCAAGCGCTTCTGCTTGATTGTTGCAACATTTTCCTAGTCCCCAGCTGAAGTTAACTTCTTGTTTTCCTCCAGGGGAAAAGATCGCCCCACCAGCTCCTGCCACTCCAGGATTCCCTTCAGACGCTCCATTGAAAAAAATAGTAGCTTTGTCTTGTATTTTCCACCATCTCTGAAATTCCATATCTAGTAATCTGAGTATCCAGGATGGTGTGGGAGTCGGCCTTTTACCTATGTTCTCCCTTTTATTGAAGATTGTATATCCAATCCAATTTTTCTTAAAGTAGTGAGAGAAGAATCTAGCTCTTTCACTTGATTTCTAATTGCTTCCAGGAGGTAAGCCTTTTCTTTGGAAGCCACTTGATCCGGTGTTTGCACTTGATTAATGAAGATTTTGCTATTCCAAGCCAGCCAGAGTTTCCAACAAATGAATTTAAAGGAAAAGTTAGCCAAATATTTTTCCATACAGACTTGTTTGAAAGGGTGGAAGGATATCAACTTTGCCTAGAAGAGAAAAGAGATATGATAGAGATCTGTGAAGGTGGGGGGATTTTCAGATTCTGAAGAGAAAGATCCATACAAAAAGCGCAAAAGGGAAATCCACAAATAGATGGTCGATATTTTCCGAACTTTTGCAGCAGAGTGGGCATCTATGCGGTCCTGTAAAGCCTCATTTTGCTAGATTTTCACCTGTCAGAATTTTCCTATGCATTAAGATCCAAATGAAAAAGTTGACTTTGGGGAGGCCATAAGGATTCCAGACTAGCTTCCAGAGTGATGGGGTGTGTAGGGCGATCTGAGTTGCTTGTAGCTCTTTAAATCCTTGGGCGGATGAGTAGACTCCCGATTTCCCCCATCCCCACTTGTATTTAGTATGAATATGAAGAGGGAACGACCCAATAAGTTTATAGAGGAGTGTTGTCTTCTGTAATGAGAGTCGTTCCGAGACTACTGGAAAGGACCATGCCAACCAGTTTCCATTTTTATCCCAATGGGGAATATCATCCAATGTGACTAGACCTCTTTGAGAGAACCAATTCTGAATATCAGAGAGAGAGTCTACGCTTCCAAGAGGGGGATTACCAATAATTATGTCTGTTCAGAGCTGAGCTTTTGCCCCATTCCCTGGGATGCGATACAACTGATTTTGGAAATATTCAATTCCTTCTCTGCATAAATTCCATATTGAAGTGCCTTTGGGTATATTATCAATGTGCAGGTTACGTATAGGACCCCCATTAAGATATTTTTTCCACAATAATTTAATAACCGGGTGGGTGCGATTTGAGAACAAATTCCAAAGGATTTTCCCACGTAGAGCCAAGTTGACTAAGCGAGGATCTCTTACATGGAGTCCACTTTCCATCAAAGGCCTTTTCACAATGTCCCAACTGATGAGATGGAATTTGTTTTGATTACCTTTTCCTCCTTTCCAAAAAAACTCTTTGATTAGACGAGATATTTGATCCATTATTGACTTGGGTGCCATGAGAATAGATGATTGATAGATAGGGAGAGAAGAGAGCACTGATTTGAAAAGGATCAGTTTTCTTGTGTAATTGAGCCATTGTCCCCCCTAGGGCGTGTATTTTTGCCTTAATCTTACTTGTCACTTTTGTCCATAGAGAGTTTTTGGTTGTTCCCAAGGTTAAGGGAAGGCCAAGGTATTTGATTTTTTCCCATGAAGCAGACCCCGAGAAACCCAAGAGGTGAGCTATTCTAAGGATTGTATGTTGCTCTGCATTCCATCCATATACTGCACTTTTTCTGTTATTAATCAGAGCTCCCGTTACCTGGCAATAGTTATGTATTATCTCTTTAAAGGCGCTAGCAATCTTTAATGAGGCTTCTCCCATAAAGAGAGAATCATCAACAAAAAGAACATGATTTAAAGAAGGAAGGCCTTTAGCCAATCATATTCCTGGAATATTTCCTGCTTCTCTTACTGCCTCCAACTTCCAGCTCAAAGAATCCGCCATCAAAATATAAAGAAAAGGGGATAGAGGGCACCCTTGTCGAATTCCACGTGTAGCCTGGAAGAATTTTGCAGGTCTTCCATTTACTAGAGGGGCAATCTAAGGCTTGTCAATGCAGGCTTTCACTAGGTCTATAAATTTTTTGTTGAATCCAAAGGAGGACAAGACTTTGTAAAGATACGAGAGTTTAACTCAGTCAAAGGCATTCACCATGTTGAGTTTTATAAGCATACCTTTTTCTTTTCTGAGCTTGCTGGAGTGCATTGCTTCCTGCACTAGGATCACGTTATCCAAGATTTTCCTTCCTTTATAAAGCCTCCCTGATTGGGATAGATCAGCTTGTTGAGCAGTGGTTTGATCCTATTGGCTATAAGCTTAGTAATTATTTTATAAGAGGCGTTACAGAGCGAAATAGGTATGTATCTGTCAAAGGATCCATGATTCACTTCTTTGGGAATCAGAGCAAGAAAGGTGGAATTAGTATTACCTCTAATCTTGGTTTTTTTATGAAAACATCTAATCATACGAATAAGATCAGATTTGATTGTGAGCCAACACGCTCTGTAAAAATGGATTGTAAAACCGTCCGATCCAGGAGCTTTATCTGGCTCCATATTCCATATCACGTTGATGATCTCTTTTTCTGAAAAAGGTTTCAATAGGTTTTGATTTTCAACATAATTGATTATATTGGGGATATGAGATAGGAAATCAGTCGTTGTCTCCTCATCTTGATGGCTATCCTCCATGTACAAGGCATGGAAGTGGGTTTTTGTGGCCTTTTTGATATTTTCAAATCCTTTGATAGTTTCTCCTTCTGTTAGGGTGATCTATGAGATATGATTTCGTAATAGTATGGCTTTGTCTTGTCGATGAAAGAAAGAAGTATTGCAGTCACCTGCTTGTAAACACAGGCTGCGCGATTTCAATATCCTATGATCTTCCTCTTGGCAGAGTGTTCTGAAAACGTTGGCTTGGACCTATTGTTCCTTAATCAAATCCGAGGGAGAGATGTCATGTTCTTCCAGCTCCATTTGGAGAGAAGATAGCTCTAGGACTGCTTCCTTTCTATATGCAGAGGGGCCCTTGATCGCTTTTTTGATCCAATTTTTTAATGCGTGTTTTGTGTTTTTGAGCTTCAGCTCCCAAACAAAACTCGGGGATCCTATGATAGGAATGTCCCAGGCTTTGGAAACGTCTTCCAGAAAACATTCATGCTTGATCCAGAGTGGACTAAACCGGAAGGGGATTGGTCCTAGATCTTCCTCGTCATTCAAGTGAAGGATACCGTCCGATTGTTTGTCCAGGTGTATTGTCCCCTCTTGAGATTTATATCAACAAGATCCCATTCTTGAATCAGATCTTCGACCAGGTGAAGCATGGGATCTCTTCCCTTGTTTCCCCCTTTTTTTTCTTTTGGACTCATAACTATATTAAAATCCCCCGCCAAAATAATATTCAAAGGTGTGTAGATCTCTAGAAAATATGTTAGAGTTTTCCAACAATCTTTTTTCTCTGAATAGTGGATAGGGACATATAAATTGAATAAAGCGAAAGCTAGCTTGCTTTGAATGTGATGGATTTCAGTAAATATCCAGTGTTGTGTTGCAAATGAGTTTTCCAAGGTGAACTTCTCTTCGGACCACAATGTAGCAAGACCTCTAGAGGACCCTCTTGCGCTTACTTCCTTTCCAGCGTTCTTCTTCCATTTGGATCTGCTTATAGAGAGAAGAGTTTCCTCTTCTATTTTGGTCTCTTGGAGCATAATGATATCTGATGTATCAATTTTGAGGAGATCTTTAACTGCGTCAGATTTCGAAGGATTCCCTAGTCCTCTACAATTCCAAGAGACCAGATTCATTACTTACTAGTTGATGGAGGTGGGTCACCTTTTGGGGTCCCGTATCTGGTATTTTGGCCATAGGCCATGTCAATGGTTCCCTGGCTTCCTTGCATCTTGTGTCTTTCAACCTCCTCTTCTCTTATTTCTTTGTTAGATTTCCTCCCTGATTTCTTCGAGGACCTCTCCGAGAAGTCTTCCTCTGAGGAGGAAACCACTTCCGTAGGCTTTCTTTTTTTCATTTCAGCATATGAAGGCGAAGAGGTAACCTCTTTCTGAGGAGAGGATGGAGTCTTTTCCTCCCCCTCAACTTGTTGCTCTCCCTCTTCCTTCTCCTCGGAAGCATCATGTTCGTCCAAAGTGCTTAGGATTTCAAATTGGTTTTGTGAAGCTTCTACCCCAGGGTGAGCATTTTTGGGTTGACCTTTCTCTGTTGAGGGATTCATATTCCCATAAGGACTTCCTTTCCCTTTTGTCTTGGAAGTAGGTTTTGTCGTTGCCTGTTTTTGAACTTGTTTCCACTAATGTCCTTGTGTTTTTTTGTATCTTCCTCGTTTTTTTTGTTGCGATGACGAGCAAAATGGCCATATTCACGACAGTGTCTACATTTAAAAGGAATATGTTCATAGTCTAGCTCCTGGATGTGAGACCAATATACAACGGTTAGGTTTATTGCTTATGACGGTCCTATTTCAAGATCCACTTCCACACATATCTGAGTGCAGAGATATTGATCTTTTTTTTCGCCTTATCTATATATCGTCCCAAAGTACTCCCTATGGCCTCTAGTGATTTTGGATTCCAGCAATGTAGTGGGAGGTGGGGGAGCCTGACCCAGACGAGGACCGCCGAAGGAATATCCTGGGTAGGATCAAAATCCGGGGTCCATTTGTTCAAATATAGGCCTTGTGGTCCCATGAAATAGAGCCCATTTCGGAAGATAAGGTCTCAATCCGCTGTGCTCTCGAAGACGAACACAAAATATCCCTTGCATACTATATAACTTTTGATGTCTTTAGCGATAAGGGGTTTCTAGTTCCGTTGCACCCATGATTCTATGGCTTTTGGAGATGGCCATAGCCCCGTGAACTGGCCAATGAGGCTTCTCTCCGAAAGATTCAGAGTTGTTTTGTAGGGCTGCTTAGCCGGAAGTGCCACAGTAGGAATCCCTGCGAGTTTTTTGATAAATTTATGTTGAATCGATGTTGCTGGTCGCTTTCATTGTGCTGCAATTAGTCTCTTGAATGCTAAGATCTCAGGAGGATTCGGTGAAGGAGGAGGATCTAGTCCTCCCCTTGGAGCCATGACGATGGAAGCCCTAACCTCTTCTCACTGGGTGCGCTCGAATCCACTGCCTACTGCTCACTTCTCAATGTTATGCTATCATTATTTTAAAGAGAAGAACAACTTCCATATAAAACATAATTTATTTATTTATTTTTTTCGAAGATGGCAAAACCTATCCTAATTTAGTGGTTAATGGTAGTGAGGACATTCATCACTAGTTTTCAGCATTGTTATTCAAAAAAAATTACACCACCTAAAATGATCCCTAATTCCTTACTCCGTGGATGTTTTTTACCGAGCATCCCAAGATTTTACCACGTAAATCTCTATATCTTATGTGATTGTTATTTCTTTGCTATATATATATATATGAATCTTTGTGTCAATGAGCCCAACAACTTATTGTTCAAATTGTCCAGCAAACATAGAAGATGGTAAAGGTACATGGACCTTTTAATGCACTACACTGACAATGGTGGTTTCAAGTTGCAAAATATGATACCAATCAATCAACCTACCCATTGATTTCTTTGTGAGAATTCAAGAACAAACATAGTTTGGGAAACTCCTTCCAACCAAAGTTACAGTTGTTGGGTTTTGAGTTTTGAGGGTTAATTTCTGAGCCCGTCTCAAGTTGCAAAATATGATACCAATCAACCTACCCATTGATTTCTTCCTGCTACCAAGTAGAATTCAAGAACAAACGTCATTTGGGAAAGTCCTTCCAACCAAGGTTACAGTTGTTGGGTTTTGAGGGTGAATTTCTCAGCCAAAGCGCTTATTGCCTGCCAAGCTGATAGAGCCGCCAGTCCCAGAGATTAATGGCGACATCACAAGGAACCAAGTTTTTTCTCACGTCCTTTCATGCACAGCCCTGGACACTGAAGTACATTTCTCCTCGCTTCTTAAATTCTCTGTCTGAGCCACCATCATTCTTATAGTTTCAGAGCAAGGAAGTGTTTGAGGATATATGAGCATCCACAGCTATGAATGAAAAACCGGTGGGAATCAAACCCAAGAATTTGTTACAGGCCAAGCAAAGCAATTTGATGTTGAGGCAATTGGACAATGGATCGACGGTGTCATTGAGGTAGTTTCTCGGAGATCTTGAACTTCAAGTTGGTCGAGCTTCGATGGGCCCCTGTAACTCCAAGCCAAACACTGATATGAAGTAGATTAACGTTTTAACAGGTTAAACCCTACTATTTTTCACTGCATGCATTAGACAGTAGGCGTTAAACATTAAAGACGTTAGACACAATCTTGCTGTGTGTTGAAATTCTGGCATCTACCCTGATCGATTCCATTGAAGATCACTTCGGTCTTCAATTCAGATAAAATGTAGTATCGAATATGAGGAATCTACTGCGATTCAATGGGAATGACTTGACAAGTTAATCATTCTCTGAATTATACAACTATTTGAAATAATCACAAAAAATTACGTAATATGATAATGGAAAGAACTAAATTAAATTAAACAGAAGATGATATGATAACATGCATGCATTGATGTCCACACATGTTCAGAACCAAAGGTGAACTACAAAGTCCCTGGAACTAATGGAATTAAATACTCATCTGGCTCACCTCTCTAGTTGTAGAGCATTGGAGGCTTGAAGCGAAGAAAACACATAGTCAATTTGAACTCTCTCGATTATGTCATTATTGGAATTTATAAAATTCATTGTAACTTGGGCAATATGGCTACAACAATGAATTGGTTTGATTTCACTTTAACTCTAGACGATGGGGAGAGAAAGTGTTTGAAATAGAGTGTGAGGCCTCTAGGTGGGTGTCCTTTGAATCCATTGTTAGGTTAGAGAAGGGAAATCAGATGTTTGGGAGAATGTTGGGAAGCATTATAGAGCTCCATTGCTAGGGAAGCATTATAGAACTCCATTTGGGAATATTTGGGAGTTAATTTGGGGTGGAATAAATATCTAGTAAATGAATTCTTCCTCCATGAACTCCAAAGTCGTCTTTTATGTTTCCATACAAAATACATTTGGCATGGATTCTTTCTCTAGGAACTCTATAGTCAGTCTTTATGTTTCTATACAAAATACATTTGGCATAAAGTCTTTGCATGCTATACTCATTAATCATTTGAACAATAGTGGGGTTTTTAATAAATATATCACAACCATCTAGTAAAAGGATCCATGACTAGCCTAAATGAGATGAATGGCAAGATTAGTGTATCGATGATATATAAAGAGAATCTTCCAATGATTATTGATTAGGAGGAAATTGAGGGTCTAGTTCAAATGATATCAACAATCCAAAATGTGTGAGAGGAATAGTAAGTCAACAACTTTCCAACAACAATGACTTATTGGTGTTGCTTTGTGTGTCCTTTCCTAAGTCATCTATGTTCCATGTCCTAGGCAAGAGGCCTATTTCAAACAAATCACATGTGTGCTAGGTTGCATTCTACAGATTTATCATTTACCCTACATGCTAATATAGGGGGAGCATGGGAAATTTTTGTTTGCATGTAAACCTTCGTTTGTGTAATCTTGGTTTGGAAACAAAGCTTAATTTGTTGAAACCTGAGATAAAGTCGCGTAGTGAGTTCCTTAGTATGTTTACCATCATAATACATGAATGCTTTTTAATAGAATTTGCATCGTCATGTAATTAACTTCGCAATAGGTAAATAAGCCATTGTACCCAATAGAAGTTGCTACTTATCATATTTGGCTATCCAATTTTTAACCAGGATAACTAGAAGATAGAGATACTAGTCATATTTGGCTTGATCCAGATGTGCTCAAGGAGATGAAGATATTTACTAGTTGTCCAATATTCCCACATCTATATTGTAAGGGTGAGTCTCTTGGAGGATGTGATATCACCCTTGAAATGCATCAAAGCAACAAATGGAAGAAAGTGTTTGAACAACATGACTTAATTCCTAATGTTGACAAGGCCGGGGAATCGACTATGGAAAAGACTGCAATTGAACCAAAATCTCTAGATTTGATAATGGAGGTATAACACCAAATTTAATAGGCATATGTGAATCCTAGATCTATAGTCCAAAGCATCGTTAACTCCAATAGTATTATGTTGTTTATGAAATGTACTCCCCAAAGATTCTTGATGTTGTTTAATTAGTATGAAAGATGTTAAAATCCTTAGAGAGGACGAACAAGAATTTGGCATCTTTAACATTTTTGAATGAGGAGGTGTGTCAAGGTCTTAAAACCTATTCTAACTACTCTAGCTATCCACAATTTTACATAAAAAACACATTTATTAGGGGATTAGATATGCTGAAGAGAGATGCCTTATGGATTGCATCACAATCATTATACTCTTATAATGCATCATGAGGTTACGACCAACAATATCATGTTGGATTCCAACTTTGAAGCAAATAGATGGTTGAACAATTAGGTAATGAATTTGAACTTGATTACAATATCTCCCTATTTGATAGGTGGTAGAACATGCATTTCTTTTCACTCGAATTGTAGAATCTTTTGAAACTATATGTTGGATTCTAATGAGATTATGGAATTTGCTTTGTTTGGTAAGTGGTAGAGCATACACCTACTTGTTTCTCTCCAATTGAAAACAAATTGCCTCTTCTTTTTAGAAATAAGATGAACTCTATATCCATGACTTGGTTGCACAAACAACAAGAGAAATTGAAGCAAAGCTTCAAGTCCCTGCCAAGTCATAAAAATCATAAAAAATTTAACAGTATGTGATGATGCAATCTGAAAATGTTGTAGGCCAAGATTTGAGATTTCAAGATTTCAATGTTATTCATCACATGAAGCTTGCGATTTCAAGGTTTCAATATTATTCGTCACATGAAGCTTATGTAGTAAGAGTACACTCTGGATATATATGGAGATGATTTGTAAGATCTGAAGAGAATTGGTAGCCTTGATGTAAAGATTTGGCTGGCTATACAGTTGAAGGAATAAATCCATGAATAAATTTAGTTGCCTCGGTTTATATCAGCTGTGTTGCATTATGTTTTTGTATTGCGATTTTTTTGGGGAGTTTTATTTTGGTCGAATGTTGTTCAATTCATTTATCTGAAAATTTTGGAAAATATTATAAGTAGGTTTTTAATAAATGGTTAAAATTATTTAATAATTAAAATATCAAAACTATAAACTTAATTTTTAAAAAATTATTAATATAAATTAAATTGCCGAGTTTTCACTGAAATTTCAAAAAATAAAATTTAATTGAATTTTAAAAAATTATATATATTTTTAAATTGTTAAATTTCTAAGGGAATTTCATATTTCAAAATTTTAATTTGTTTTAAATTTTATTACCATTTTCTAAAACGGTAATATTTTAAGACTTCCTTAAATTTTGAAACAAAATACCAAAAACTGTTTCTTAATCCTAAAATACTAAGTTTTTAAATTTTATAAAATATACGTTGTTGTAATTTTCAACTTTTAAAGATGAAAATGAACTGTATATGCTTAAACAGTAATATTTTAAGACCACATTTACTTCAATTTTAAAACAAAATACAAAAGACTGTTTCTTATTCATAAAATATTAAGTGTTTAATTTTATAAAATATATGTTGTGATTTTCAACTTTTAAAGATGAAGAAAATGAAACTTAAAAGTATACGCTTATGTTATAATTTAAAACAAGGTTGGTTGAGCAGCTTAGGCTTGAAAAAAAATTATGCATTATTTTGATATCAGAAATGGTGAATAGTAATAATCTTACTACACTTACTATGCCAGCAATAATCTTCAGTAACTATTCGACCTCATTTTTCCTTCTCTTCAGCTCCTCTTACAATGCGAAGAGATTATTATGATAAGATGGAGTCAAAGTTGGGCTATTAATTTGGAGGCTTAACCAAAATAAAACTAACATGGAGATAACAGACGTATAGACATTTTACTTTGTGGATCTGTATCACCAAAGGAAACAAAGTTAGTTTCCTGGTAAGATTAAAAATTAAATAAATAAGCATAGAAAAAGGGGAGCTCAAAACCAAAACTCTTACCTAGAGCTGAAAGTGAGTCCATTATCCATATGCATTATCAAATGGTGATGTAGGCTTATATCCAAAACAAGTTTAAAAAGGGAGCTAGTATGCTTTGTTAAAATGCCAAATCTATAGGTAACATCAATGTTCAGTGAATAAAACAAAACTAACATTAAATTATGAATTTTGAATGCAAACAATTTATGAAGATTAGGCTTTTCATAACTTTCTTGTCAGTAGATGTCACATACCCCAATTTTGTAAAAATAATGTAATTATTTTATCATATTTCTAAGACATTATGTTAAATTTAATGCTTAGTAGGAATTGATGACTCAGCAGAGTCACTAGAAATGGAATGTAATTCTGAATATTTTATTATTAATAAATAAATTATGGAGACAACAGCATGGGAGAGCTGTTAAAAAGAGGTTACTGGTCAAACTGGTGGATGGAACTAGGTAGAAAGGCAAATGACAAGTGGCAGCATCCTCAAACACTTCCTAAGTTGCAGGTGGCAACTTCCCTATATTTGGGGTCATGATTCCCCAAGAAAGTGGAATTTGAGCAGGTGGCTCATTAATGACAGTTAACCCAACAAAGACCTAGGCAATCTTTTAAATAGTACTCAATGAACTGAGCTGAGGGGGGAATTGTTTTGAAGGGAGAATACATTCAGGAGTCCCATTGAGGAAGAGGGAAATATACACTAAGGGAGTAGTTTGAGAGGATTTCTGCAGTAACTTGGTTCCGGTGTAGCTGTTTTGGCTGAGAGAATTATTTGCTGCACCTAGTTTCAGCCAGGGAGACCAGAGCAAGCTCGGGGGTCCTGAGAAGTGCTGTCTGGGCACTCTCGAGGAGTTGGTAGGGAGGAACAGCCTCCCATTGCTGTTGTTGTCCACAAGAAACAGGTTCTGTCATTTATCCTTATGTTGAAAGTATAAATGAATGTATGTTCAGTTAATATTCTTAATGTCTGAATAGTAATTAGTGTAGCGAAAAATAGTATCCCTAAATATCAGTAGGAGAATTATTGAGAGTTACTGTGATCTTTTTATCATTAATATGATGTAATATCCTTGTTATATTACCATTAATGTATTATGATGTACGCAGATAAGGTATTTATAATCTATGCAGTGACTATTACATACTTTATGTAACAAGTTGTAGTTATAAATATAAACCTAGTTTGATTTTAATTATTGAAATAGATAAGCAGGGTTTACATATAAGGTATTCGTACTCTGTATATTTCAAAATTTATTAAACAAAATTTGGAACAATAGTAAACATGAACAATTATAGTATTTGTACTCTGTTATCTAGTTTTGCAGAAGAATGATAACTATGGCTTGCAATGTATATCAGGTTACAAACACTAGGACAAGAATTTATTTTTAAACCAGTCGAAGTTCATTATTTTCTTTTAATCATTACACAAACTCTAAACTAAGATTTAAAAGGGTTTTACCTATCAAACATTTTGACTGTGCAGAAACCCTAGCAGAACTTCATCACATAGAAAATAATAACAGTAAATAAACTAGTTTTTATTTTCAAAACAAATACAGTAACAGAACCCTATCTAGCTCACTTCAAGCTTAAACAAAGTAGTATTTTGTTTTCATTAAACCTCCTTTTAAACCACAGAGTAAGCAGCTAAACGAAATCACAACCGGGGAGTTTTGGAACCCTCTCATTACAGTTTATCATTAAGAAATCCCCAGCAGAAGAACGATCTAGTTATTATCTTTTTAACCGAAGAAACAAAAACAGAACAGTACCCAGTACGAGGTCGAGCTTAAAACAAAATAGTATTTCTTCCTTAAACTTCCGCAGAATCGTAATTGTGTCAACATAATCAAAATCACCACTGACACATGAGTTTGAACCCTATCATTTAGAATTTACAAAGTCAAATAAAAACTAGAACTTAAGGCCACGATTCCACCACGGCCGCAGCCAGTTTTTCACAGTGTTGGAAATCTAAAAAAAAAAAAACATGAATTCGAAAATATATGCCACATACTTCAGCTCGAAACCTACAGGAGACTTTTAGACGTATCATCCAAATATTGAAATTCATTACAACGATTTTCACCTACGGCCGTAGTCATTCTATTAATAGAAGCTTTTATAAAATTTAGAAATTTAAAACACACACCATACACCGGCTCCAACATACAAAATGACGGAAACAAGTTATTTTATAAAGCTTAGATTTCACAGGAAAAACGTAGGAGCGAAAACCAATGTTAAGACATTATTCAACCTACAACCGAGTTCACAAACCCACTGTACCTAGTATCATTTTTAAAGGAAAACACAGACATTATACAAGCCGATGTACAGGCAGAACGTATAATAAGTTAACTTTCAAAAACCCTGAGTGTTATCCCAAAACCCTATTAAAAGTGTTGTAATGAAAACATAAAAACCAAGGTCGTAACCTCACTTGCAGAACAGGTTCACAAACCCTTGTTTGTCACGTCCCCTCCCATCCTACCAGCTAGATGGAGAGGATCGTGAGGTTAAACCAGGCATCTAGCCCCACACTTAGAAAATAAACGTTCAATTTAATAAGGAGATGAACATATGCGATTTCATAAACACTTGAAAACACAGCGGAAGTAAAATCATTTAACACATCCACACACATTCCAATATTTATCAAATGATAATTACGAATTTACACAAGAGAATACTTATCTTAATGAAGTAGTCCCAAGCAACCAGCTACGCTTCTGCAACGTTCCACCCAACCGTAGGCCAGTGTGCTCCTTAATCTCTCAGCACCACTGCCACCCCCGAGCTGGGCATGATCTCCGCAAGGAAAAAGGGGAAACAGGCTCTCACATAGCCAAAGATATGCCAGAATCAGCCAAGCCAACCAGCAGTTGGGTTTCTCAGGCTGCTAAGAGATTGGCAGAGGTGAATTACCAAGCTAGTGGCTCAACCATGGAGCTATGGATACTCCATTGGGCTCATCAAGCCAAATCTGTCCTCTTCCACTCTTGAGGCTCTTGCTCACAGGTTCATGTCCAAAACGGGGTGCATTTAACAACAAAACCACAATTACAGGGCATGAGGAAAACACTGTCCACAGTGGGATGCATGAGATGGGGTTTCAACTCACTCAGAAAAACGTGGGAACACACAAAAACGAAATGGGAAGATGGGAAACAACCCTGGGAAGCCAATCCGTTTTTAGAAAAACGTCCTTGGACATTCGGGGGCAAAAACGACCTCCATACAGTCCCCAAATCGTGGCCCTTTTCTCCCAAGCTACTGTCTATGCAAAAACGAACTCCCAGGCATGGAAAAATGCAGGATTTGGATGCAAAACGTGCAGGGAAAGGCCCAGCTAATTCCAACTGCGTGAGTGAGTGAAGACTGA
The DNA here is from genome assembly GCA_027924585.1 of Larix kaempferi. Taxonomy (NCBI): domain Eukaryota; kingdom Viridiplantae; phylum Streptophyta; class Pinopsida; order Pinales; family Pinaceae; genus Larix; species Larix kaempferi. The sequence goes on from BSBM01000449.1 coordinate 10,000,396, forward strand.
TTGTTCCGAATCCCTTTGGGCACCATTTCGTGGGTGTTTTCTTGCCCCACAAGCAAAAACACGATTTTCCAAGTAGATGGCTTGCCCATGCACGAAATTGGCTGCCATACTCTTTCATTCCCAAGGCATTAACTGCCCCAACCAATTTATGGGAGAATTAAATGATTGGTCCATAACCCAAAATGGGTAGTTGAGAGTTCATTGGGCATTCTCATGGAAACATGGATTAAACCATTGGCTCAAGGGTTTGGTTATTTTCCCTCCCTCTTCCTTGTAAAGATCATGCCCCCATCTCTTTTGTTGCATTGCGTAGCTGGTTGTGGGTTTTTCATTAAAATTGCATATTTACATGATGTCCGATTTTACATTGTGCACCACTAGCACAAGAACCATATGCATCTATCCTAATTGCCGATACATAAAACGATAAATCAGTGGTGGGGCCTTGGCCTTGAGCTCCTCACCATGACTAAATGACAATATTTACATCATTTACAATATTAATGCAATAGGGTCAAGCTGGGGACGTTACATTGTTCCTTTCAAAATTTACAATAAAATTCTTCGGTATAAAAACCTAAGTGTCAAAAGGAGTACCAACAGCTACAACACCGACTGAAGCCATACATCCAAATCCAACACAGGATTTAAACCCACATTTTCTTCATTTAAATATTACAGTTAGAAGATTTTTGCAAGGCTGTCGTGACTTGTAAGTCAAACCAAAACCCTAACCGCCAAAACAACCCACAAGGAGGAAATTGCCATGGTAAGAACCATGCTTACCCGGAAACGCCTGTTGTCACAGCTGGTGCCATACATGTAGTAAGTGGAGCTGGGACCTGCAACGAAGGAGCAAGATTTGTAAACCATATTCATGTTTGTTTGAAGAATAAAATAAATTCATGTAACTTAAAACAACAAATTTAAAACCCTGTAGCTTACCGGAGTGACGAACGCAGATGCAAATTTAGTAGATAGTTCAATAACCACGAACACGATATGTGTGGAAACCCCACCCGGGTCACCAAAGAATGAGTTGGAAAAATCGAGTGATACATTCCACGATGGAGGATGCTACCGAACTAAGTAAAAAGATACAGAAGATGGAAGCCGTGACCGAGTTAAAACTGGTATCAGCAGGGACAAAACCCTAGGGCTTTCACAAAGAAACCTATAGCTGCTAAAAATGAAACACAACAACTCCCGAACCTTGCAAATGGAAAGATGAAGAGACGCCGTGACGGGGTCAGGTTCTTCAGCGAAGGAGAAAACTCTAGGTTTAGCAAACCGATGGCCGTGATAACAACTCGTAGTGACTCCTACCCAGTGCAACAGACATGCACATAGAGCAGAAGCAGCATAGTAGCTGCCATCAACACTGTAACAGGAAGGATTCGGACAGGAGGGTTTCGCAGAACAACCAAGCCCGAAGGCAAAGGGAAATGACAGTGTAGGGTTAGTCAAACTGTTTTATATCGCCAAATGCATGGCTTAAGATCGACCACGTAGCACTCTAAATAATTTCCATGCAGTGGGTCGCTGGTCTAATGTTCCACGATGAGTTGCAATTTGTTTTGTGAACCAAAATAAAATCATAGCGTGGGTACACCGAATCAAGGGATAATCATAGCTGGGATGTTTAATATGGTCGAGACCTCATAATTGAAACCATCATATAAACCATGTCGAACAATGCTTTCGAGTTTGCCTAATGGACGTAATGCCTTGCCCTACAAACAACAAGGTTATGCATTATCAACAATGTTCAACATTTACGATGATGAATCATCATTGTTTTTAGAAATAAAAATCTTATCAATGAGTAATAGAATTAATTGCATAAGTTTATCCATAAGGGTTTAAAGAACATAGTTCTTATATCATCTCTTTAATAATCAAAACATTAGGATGATACCTATAAATCTTGCATTTCATAGATTAAATCTTAATTTACTAATTCATGTGTTATAAACATCAAAACTCAGTCTTGGTGTATTATAGACATAGAGAAAATGTATTTGCATTACAAAAATTATAAAGTTAAGAGTGCGATGCAAGCTCTATTTGGCTCATAAAAACCTATCACGACAATTGTCAATCACCATAACTTCATGTGCCAGTTATAAATGAGAATAAGTTATATTTTGTTTTTTGGTCGATACAGACCCGATATTAATGCAGTTGCAAATCAAAACATCTTTTTAACTTAAAAAACTTGATGAAATGCGATAACTGAGCAATTAAATACTGGTTTGAGTATGGTCATCCAGTTGTATTTCATTGTGCTAATAATGAAGCATAATTGCATTTCAGTAATATCGTCGAAGAGCAATTATTTCATAGAGTTATTGAATTCTTTTATTCTCAGGAAACATAGCTGTCATAATCTCTAAGTAATTTCTAATTCTATAACAGCAGGAGATCATAGGATAAATATTACCTTTAAACATTTGATAATCTGTCTAGTATGCTTAGACAATTACTGAAGGAGTTGGTACAGCTAACTGACTTTTAAATACTTTAAAGATTAATGAAGCGACCCGCACAGTACCTGTACATCTGTAAGAGAAAGACCAATTGGTGCATTAGCTCGGAAGCTAAGTAAGCCCAGTCTGCTGTGGCAATTCCCCCTTGAGGTTGAAAAACAAAAAAATAATAATAATCAGCAACAGTGAAGAAACTCCTACAAAATCTAAGTATAAGAACAGATCATTTAGACACATTTATGATCACTTAACTAATCAAACAGATTAAGGAATATATTTGTAAATATTATATGCTAATTTAAAATTTAAAATTTTTCGAAAATTTTGGGTTTTGACATGTGGTATCAGAGCATGGTTCATACACTAGGCCTTAATGTGACTCAACTAAGTTTCCGCAAGACAGTGACAGTGAAAAGAAAATTTATATATATTTAATGTACTAACTTGTATTTCTGTTTCACAAGAAACAAAGCAGAAAATTTCCTTTTTCTGAATCTAATAGGCAGGTATGGAAAAGCTAGGAGAATATGCGGAGGAAGAATCTCCAAACACTGCGACAAGACAGATGTCTAGAGAACCTGTGACAGAGGAGGTAATTGCTCACTCCTCGGAACTGATGCAGACCATAAAAGGTTTAAAGACTGAGATAGAAACAATCAATAAGGATAATGAAAGGATTCTGAAAACTCAAGAGCAATTAAATCAGATGTTGATAGAAAAATTTCAGACTGAAGGAAGAAGCAAAAGGGCAGAATCTGAAGAAGCTAGTCATCAAAAAGGTTCAAAAAGGGTGAAACTAGCTAAATCAGACAGTAGTTCATCATCTGAAGGAAGGAGGGAACAACACAGCTATCACACTACTAGTGACAGCAGTGAGGCTGAATTATATAGCAGAAAGAAAAAGCTCAGACCTTATGAGGAGATATCTGGGGAGTTCAAGAAAATAAAACCTCCAACTTTCAATGGAGAATCTGAAACAGGAGAAGAGGCAGAATCCTGGTTATTCGGGATGAGAAAATATTTCCAGATTTACAACTACTCAAATCAGCTGAAGGCACGAATGGCCATCTACAACCTTTCTGGAAAGGCGGATATATGGTGGCAGGACTTGAAAAGGGTCAAGGGGATCAAGGAAAAATAGGTAAATTGGAGTACTTTTAAAAGATACTTCAAAAAGAAATTTTTGTCTGAACAATACTATGAAGAGAGGGCTAAGGAATTTTATGAATTGAAGCTAGGATCTATGACTATGAAAGACTTAAACAGTAAGTTCTTAAGTCTGTTAAGATATGTGCCGTATTTTGTTGAAGAGAAACCTAAAGTACAACGGTTTCTTAGCTGCCTGCCATACCATATCAAGGACAGAATCGAATATGATAACCCCAAAACTCTAGAAGAAGCTATGCGAAAGGCTAATTTCTGTTTTGAACAGAATAAAAAGAAAGAAGGGATAGCCAACTGGAAGGCTAAAAAGAACAGCAATCAGCTTGAGTATAGGAAAAGGGAGTTTGTACCCCAGAAAAATTTCAAGAATAACAAGAACAGAAACCAGTTTAATGGTAAAAACTTCCAGGGAAGCAAAAATGGAGCTGCTAATAATTCCAACAACTCCAAGGGCAGCAAGGAGACTTCTAACAATCATGGAAATTACACCAAAAATTTTGAACGAAAGGAGCCTGTTAAGTGCTAGGAATGCAATGGCCCACACTATGCTTCAGTTTGCCCAAATCGGAAGAAACCAAATGGCAATATTCACACCATACAAGATGAAATGACTATTGGAGACTTTGCAGGGACTATGCCCCGAATCAACGCAGCGTTGGAGAACCGCCAAGCTGACTATCAAAATTCCATGGTGGAAGTAGGAGGTATGGTTAACAAAACCCCTGTAATTATTTTAATAGATCCAGGAGCTAGCCTTAGTTATATTTCACCCCAGATAGTAGAAAAAATGTAATCTGACTGTTGAAAGATTCGATAATTCTTGGGCAGTACAACTAGCTACTGGGGCAAAAAGGAAGGTGAACTGTTATGTTAAGGAATGTGCTTTAGATATGAAGGATTTTAAAACTACTGTTAACTTAAATATTCTGCCACTTGGCTCGTATGACATCCTTATTGGTATGGACTGGTTAGAACAGCATAGGGTAGTTTTAAACTGTTTTGACAAAACTTTTACATGTGTGAATAAACATGAACAACCTGTAACGGTTAAGGGTATTCCTAGGAAAACTGTAATCAGGCAGATTTCTGCTTTACAACTTAAAAGAGCAGTCAGAAAAGGGTGCAAAGCCTATGCTGTAACTATTACAGATGAGACAGTTAAGTCTGAATTTAGCAAGAAAACAGTAGAGGATATTCCTGTAATAAATGAATTTATTGATGTTTTTCTGGAGGAAATCCCAGGATTACCTCCCAAGAGAGAGCTGGATTTCACAATTGAACTAGTACTAGGTGCTGTCCCCAGTTCAAAAGCTCCGTATCGTATGAATATTTTGGAGCTTAACGAATTAAAAACCCAATTAAAGGAGTTAATAGATAAGAATTACATTCGACCCAGTGTGTCCCCTTGGGGAGCACCAGTAATTTTTGTTAAAAAGAAGGACGGAACTATGCGACTTTGCATAGATTACCGTCAACTGAACAAGATGACAATTAAAAACAGATATCCGTTGCCTCGCATAGATGATCTGTTTGATCAGCTACGTGGAGCTACGGTGTTCTCTAAGATAGACCTAAGATCGGGTTATCATCAAGTGAGGATTAAAGAAGAAGACATTTTCAAAACAACTTTCAGAACAAGGTATGGACATTATGAATTTGTCGTAATGCCATTTGGGCTTACTAACGCCCCAGCCGTCTTTATGTGCCTAATGAATAACATAATGCATAAATACTTAGATAAATTTGTTGTCGTATTCATCGATGACATTTTAATTTATTCTAAGAATGAAGAGGAGCATAAAGAACACTTACAGATAGTCTTACAAGAACTACGAGAGCAGCAGCTCTTTGCAAAATTCAGTAAGTGTGTTTTCTTCAAGGATGAAATCCAGTACTTAGGTCACGTAGTGACTAAGGAAGGGATTTCAGTTGATCCTGAAAAGATCCGGGCAATCGAGGATTGGCCAGTACCAAAAGACGTAACAGATGTTAGGTCCTTCATGGGAATTACCGGTTATTACCGGAGATGCATTGAAGGTTTTTCAAAGATAGCCAACCCAATCACCTCCTTGCAAAAGAAAGGCAAGAAGTTTGATTGGAACTTGAAGTGTGAAGAAAGCTTTAAGAAATTAAAGACTTTATTAGCAACTACGCCTATTCTAAGAATAGCAGATCCTAATAAAGATTTCGTGGTTTGCATCGATGCTTGTAATGATGGTCTAGGCGGAGTGTTGACTCATGATGGACATGTCATTGCCTATGAGTCTAGGAAGCTGAAAATTCATGAAAAAAATTATGCCACTTATGACTTAGACTTAGCTGCTGTTATTCATGCCTTAAACATGTGGCGACACCACTTAATAGGTAGAAAGTTTACCTTAATGACTGATAATAAGGGTCTAAAATACCTTTTAGACCAGCCTAACTTAAATGCAAAGCAAGCCAGATGGTTGGCCTTCTTAAGTGAATACGATTTTGAAATTCAGCACATAAAAGGAAAGGAAAACAAGGTGGCTGATGTTTTGAGCAGAAATGCAAGGCTGAATTTTATATTAGCTATCAGCACTTATACCTCTGATTTAAATGAACAGCTGGCTGAAGGGACAAAATTGGATGAAGTTTATCAAAATTTACAAGCTACAGCCAAAGAGTAACCTACAGAAAGTTTGATAAAGGGTTATAGTTTAAATAAAGATGGATTTTTATTGTTTAAAGACAGGCTGTATGTTCCAAATGTACCTAAAGTTAAACTGTTAATTCTGGACGAAGTTCATAAAACCCCTTACTCAGGGCATCCAGGCTACCAGAAAACTGTCACTATGTTGAGAAAAGATTATTTTTGGCCTAATATGAAATCTGAAACAACTGAGTATATAGCTAGATGTTTAGACTGTTAACAAGTAAAAATAGAACACCAGCATCCAGCTGGGTTATTGCAACCTTTGCCTATTCCTAGTTGGAAGTGGGAAATAATCAGCTTAGATTTCATTACGGGATTACCCAAAAATCAGCATCAGAATGATTCAATTATGGTGGTAGTAGATAAATTAAGTAAATCATCACACTTTATTCCTGTTAAAACCACTTACAAGGCTGCAAATATAGCTGATATATTTCTGAAACAGATTTTTAGGTTACACGGGGTCCCAAAAGTTATTATTTCAGACAGGGATCCTAAATTCACAGGAAATGGAAATCCTTGTTTAAAGGATTAAACACAACGCTGAATTTCAGCACTTCTTTCCATCCTCAGACAGACGGACAAACTGAAAGAGCTAATCAGGTATTAGAAGATCTGCTAAGAATGTATGTTAAGGATCAACCAGGTAAGTGGGAGGATTATTTACATTTAGCAGAATTTGCATACAATAACAACTATCAATCGTCAGCTAAGTTCAGCCCTTTTGAAATTATGTATGGACGAAAATGTAACACTCCTATCTCTTGGGATAATCCAGTAGATAGATTAGTGTTAGGTCCTGAATTATTAAAAGAAATGGAACAGGTTGTGAAACAAGTGCAAGAAAATTTGAAGATTGCCCAGGATCGGTAAAAGAGTCAAGCAGATTTAAAAAGAAATCCTAAAGAGTTCCAGGTAGGTGAACATGTGTTCATCAAGGTAAGACCAAAGAAGAGCTCCCTAAGACTGGGGAGTTGTGCAAAATTAGCGCCACGTTACTGTGGTCCGTTTGAAATTTTATCTAGAATTGGTCAAGTTGCTTATCAGCTAGCATTACCACCTAATTTAAAGGTACACAATGTTTTTCATATTTCTGTTCTGAAAAAGTATGTTCATGATGCTACTCATGTTATTGATTGGAACATTGTATAGGTAGAACCAGAAGGGGAAGTTCTGGTGGAACCGGATTGTATCCTCGGGAGGAGGGAAATTACTCTGCGGAACCGCATAATTGGACAGTTGAAGGTGCAATGGAAGCACCTTATTCCTGAAGAAGCTACCTGGGAACTGGAAAGTAAGATGCGGGAAGCATACCCAAATCTGTTCCCGCAGGTCGCTGAGGATGAAGAATAAGTAACATTTTAAGGGGGTGTGTATGTCACATACCCCAATTTTGTAAAAATAATGTAATTATTTTATCATATTCCTTAGACATTATGTTAAATTTAATGCTTAGTAGGAATTGATGACTCAGCAGAGTCACTAGAAATGGAATGTAATTCTGAATATTTTATTATTAATAAATAAATTATGGAGACAACAGCATGGGAGAGCTGTTAAAAAGAGGTTACTGGTCAAACTGGTGGATGGAACTAGGTGGAAAGGCAAATGACAAGTGGCAGCATCCTCAAACACTTCCTAAGTTGCAGGTGGCAACTTCCCTATATTTGGGGTCATGATTCCCCAAAAAAGTGGAATCTGAGCAGGTGGCTCATTAATGACAGTTAACCCAACAAAGACCTAGGCAATCTTTTAAATAGTACTCAATGAACTGAGCTGAGGGGGGAATTGTTCTGAAGGGGGAATACATTCAAGTGAATGTTATTCAGGAGTTCCATTGAGGAAGAGGGAAATATACACTAAAGGAGTAGTTTGAGAGGATTGCTGCAGTAACTTGGTTCCAGTGTAGCTGTTTTGGCTGAGAGATTTGTTTGCTGCACCTAGTTTCAGCCAGGGAGACCAGAGCAAGCTCGGGGGTCCTGAGAAGTGCTGTCTGGGCACTCTCCAGGAGTTGGTAGGGAGGAACAGCCTCCCATTGCTGTTGTTGTCCACAAGAAACAGGTTCTGTCATTTATCCTTATGTTGAAAGTATAAATGAATGTATGTTAAGTTAATCTTCTTAATGTCTGAATAGTAATTAGTGTAGCGAAAAATAGTATCCCTAAATATCAGTAGGAGAATTATTGAGAGTTACTGTGATCTTTTTATCATTAGTATGATGTAATATCCTTGTTATATTACCATTAATGTATTATGATGTACGCAGATAAGGTATTTATAATTTATGCAGTGACTATTACATACCTTATGTAACAAGTTGTAGTTATAAATATAAACCTAGTTTGATTTTAATTATTGAAATAGATAAGAAGGGTTTACATATAAGGTATTCGTACTCTGTATATTTCAAAATTTATTAAACAAAATTTGGAACAATAGTAAACATGAACAATTACAGTATTTGTACTATGTTATCTAGTTTTGCAGAAGAATGATAACTATGGCTTGCAATGTATAACAGGTTACAAACACTAGGACAGGAATTTATTTTTAAACCAGTCGAAGTTCATTATTTCTTTTAATCATTACACAAACCCTAAACTAAGATTTAAAAGGGTTTTACCTATCAAACATTTTGACTATGCAGAAACCCTAGCAGAACTTCATCACATAGAAAATAATAACAGTAAATAAACTAGTTTTTATTTTCAAAACAAATACAGTAACAGAACCCTATCTAGCTCACTTCAAGCTTAAACAAAGTAGTATTTTGTTTTCATTAAACCTCCTTTTAAACCACAGAGTAAGCAGCTAAACGAAATCACGACCGGGGAGTTTTGGAACCCTCTCATTACAGTTTAACATTAAGAAATCCCCAGCAGAAGAACGATCTAGTTATTATCTTTTTAACCGAAGAAACAAAAACAGAACAGTACCCAGTACGAGGTCGAGCTTAAAACAAAATAGTATTTCTTCCTTAAACTTTCATTTCAACCGCAGAATCGTAATTGTGTCAACATAATCAAAATCACCACTGACACGTGAGTTTGAACCCTATCATTTAGAATTTACAAAGTCAAATAAAAAATAGAACTTAAGGCCACGATTCCACCACGGCCGCAGCCAGTTTTTCACAGTGTTGGAAATCTAAAAAAAAAAAAATGAATTCGAAAATATATGCCACATACTTCAGCTCGAAACCTACAGGAGACTTTTAGACGTATCATCCAAATATTGAAATTCATTACAACGATTTTCACCTATGGTCGTAGTCATTCTATTAATAGAAGCTTTTATAAAATTTAGAAATTTAAAACACACACCATACACCGGCTCCAACATACAGAATGACGGAAACAAGTTATTTTATAAAGCTTAGATTTCATAGGAAAAACGTAGGAGCGAAAACCAATGTTAAGACATTATTCAACCTACAGCCGAGTTCACAAACCCACTGTACCTAGTATCATTTTTAAAGGAAAACACAGACATTATACAAGCCGATGTACAGTTAGAACGTATAATAAGTTAACTTTCTAAAACCCTGAGCGTTATCCCAAAACCCTATTAAAAGTGTTGTAACGAAAACATAAAAACCAAGGTCATAACCTCACTTACAGAACAGGTTCACAAACCCTTGTTCCTTTCAAAATTTACAATAAAATTCTTCGGTATAAAAACCTAAGTGTCAAAAGGAGTATCAACAGCTACAACACCGACTGAAGCCATACATCCAAATCCAACACAGGATTTAGCCCACATTTTCTTCATTTAAATATTACAGTTAGAATATTTTTGCAAGGCTGCCGTGACTTGTAAGTCAAACCAAAACCCTAACCGCCAAAACAACCCACAAGGAGGAAATTGCCATGGTAAGAACCAGGCTTACCCGGAAACGCCTGTTGTCTTACCCGGAAACGCCTGTTGTCGCAGCTGGTGCCATACATGCAGTAAGTGGAGTTGGGCCTGCAACGAAGGAGCAAGATTTGTAAACCATATTCATGTTTGTTTGAAGATTTAAATAAATTCATGTAACTTAAAACAACAAATTAAAAACCCTGTAGCTTACCGGAGTGACGAACGCAGATGCAAATTTAGTAGATAGTTCAATAACCACGAACACGATATGTGTGGAAACCCCACCCGGGTCACCAAAGAATGAGTTGGCAAAATCGAGTGATACATTCCACGATGGAGGCTGCTACCGAACTAAGTAAAAAGATACAGAAGATGGAAGCCGTGACCGGGTTAAAACTGGTATCAGCAGGGACAAAACCCTAGGGCTTTCACAAAGAAACCTATAGCTGCTAAAAATGAAACACAACAACTCTCGAACCTTGCAAATGGAAAGATGAAGAGACGCCGTGACGGGGTCAGGTTCTTCAGCGAAGGAGAAAACTCTAGTTTTAGCAAACCGATGGCCGTGATAACAACTCGTAGTGACTCCTACCCAGTGCAACAGACATGCACATAGAGCTGAAGCAGCATAGTAGCTGCCATCAACACTGTAACAGGAAGGATTCGGACAGGAGGGTTTCGCAGAACAACCAAGCCCGAAGGCAAAGGGAAATGACAGTGTAGGGTTAGTCAAACTGTTTTATATCGCCAAATGCATGGCTTAAGATCGACCACGTAGCACTCTAAATAATTTCCATGCAGTGGGTCGCTGGTCTAATGTTCCACGATGAGTTGCAATTTGTTTTGTGAACCAAAATAAAATCATAGCGTGGGTACACCGAATCAAGGGATAATCATAGGTGGGATGTCTAATATGGTCGAGACCTCATAATTGAAACCATCATATAAACCATGTCGAACAATGCTTTCGAGTTTGCCTAATGGACGTAATGCCTTGCCCTACAAACAACAAGGTTATGCATTATCAACAATGTTCAACATTTACGATGATGAATCATCATTGTTTTTAGAAATAAAAATCTTATCAATGAGTAATAGAATTAATTGCATAAGTTTATCCATAAGGGTTTAAAGAACATAGTTCTTATATCATCTCTTTAATAATCAAAACATTAGGATGATACCTATAAATCTTGCATTTCATAGATTAAATCTTAATTTACTAATTCATGTGTTATAAACATCAAAACTCAGTCTTGGTGTATTATAGACATAGAGAAAATGTATTTGCATTACAAAAATTATAAAGTTAAGAGTGCGATGCAAGCTCTATTTGGCTCATAAAAACCTATCACGACAATTGTCAATCACCATAACTTCATGTGCCAGTTATAAATGAGAATAAGTTATATTTTGTTTTTTGGTCGATACAGACCCGGTATTAATGCAGTTGCAAATCAAAACATCTTTTTAACTTAAAAAACTTGATGAAATGCGATAACTGAGCAATTAAATACTGGTTTGAGTATGGTCATCCAGTTGTATTTCACTGTGCTAATAATGAAGCATAATTGCATTTCAGTAATATCGTCGAAGAGCAATTATTTCATAGAGTTATTGAATTCTTTTATTCTCAGGAAACATAGCTGTCATAATCTCTAAGTAATTTCTAATTCTATAACAGTAGGAGATCATAGGATAAATATTACCTTTAAACATTTGATAATCTGTCTAGTATGCTTAGACAATTACTGAAGGAGTTGGTACAACTAACTGACTTTTAAATACTTTAAAGATTAATGAAGCGACCCGCACAGTACCTGTACATCTGTAAGAGAAAGACCAATTGATGCATTAGCTCGGAAGCTAAGTAAGCCCAGTCTGCTGTGGCAATTCCCCCTTGAGGTTGAAAAAAAAATAAAAAAATAATCAGCAACAGTGAAGAAACTCCTACAAAATCTAAGTATAAGAACATATCATTTAGACACATTTATGATCACTTAACTAATCAAACAGATTAAGGAATGTATTTGTAAATATTATATGCTAATTTAAAAATTTTAAATTTTTCGGAAATTGTGGGTTTTGACAGTAGAATATTTAAATTTTCCAAGAATTTAGGTATTAACACTAAACAATTGTTAATAAACAACAACCTACCTAATCAAATGAAAATCCAACCTAGCTAGTCTTAGGTAGTTTTGATGCATTACATGATTATTAAACTAAATTAGCCATTAATAAGTTAAAAAAACTTGATAAATACAAAAATTGTAATAAATGTAATATGCCAAATAAAAGGCCATATTGTGTCCAATAACCAGACTTTTATCTGGTTTTCTGCATAAAGTAGGATTCTTTCTTCCTTAAACTGAAATGCCTTGTAGTGGAATTTTCTACCAAGCTGACAATGCTTGGATTGTCGTTGAACAAGCTAAGGAGGCGATAACATGGATGTAGGCTTTTACTGTGGTTGAAAATTTGCATTGACTGCTTGAGTCAACTAGTTCTTGTTCTCTCCTACACTGGAATTATAATAACAATCATTCACTATCAACACTGTTTCCTAAATTTCCAAAAACATGCTAAAGCAAGAGCATCAACCCTAGGGATGTACTATGGATGAGAAGTAGAACTATGGGTTATCATAATCTTGTTCTTTGCACATGCTACGAGAATGCTTGGTTGAACTCGAAACAAAGACCCCCTCAGAAAATAAAAGCGCTCATAATACATCCATAGTACTATGTTTTATGGCCGACTATGCTAACAATCCATTAAAAAAATTGTCTAGATCATCACTAAGAAAGTCGGTTTCTAGAAAAATAAAGCTATATATATTCAAAATTTTATATAACCTAACGCAAGGTAACCCACAAGGATGATAATGGATACTAAGTTACTAAGTACATTCTAGCAAGTTTATTAGTAAAAATGTGTTTTAAGCGCACTCTACCAATCAGTATTTTGGGGTCTTTGTATGATGGTTATAGATAAAGTTATGAGGGACAAAGTCTCTCCGAATTAGTTGCTCCATTGCCCATTCCTCAAAAGTGTTGGAGCACTAGCTGGCCATCAAATTCACTCTGAGCGTAGCCAAACAAACCCATTCTTTTTAATTAACTGTGAATTGTATAATAACGAAAATAAATTTGCATTATATTGTAAATAAAAATCCTATGCCGAACGCATTGAAGAGGGAACTATGAGATAGTATAGGAGGATCTCTGCACGCGGGATAGCGTTTGTCACGTGGAAGCAATGGTGGTAAATTGTAACTGACTGATAGGATATATGTAACTGAAGGAACCTACGGGTATAAAGCCTTGACGAACAATCATAAGCTTTCTTAGCCGGAGGGTAGTTATCCAATTGCAAATAGAGAAGAAAATAGGCACCTTGTATTATTAGCAATACAAGAATGTAACAAATATTGCACAATACTATTCAAACCTACATGAATAGGTATATACAAGGAACACCCATGCATAGTAAAATGAGGAAAATGCTGCACAAGCTTGGTCTCATCACCCACGCATAGGTTAGTTTCTCTCCAATGCACAAAAGGGAAGAACATAGCTTCCACAAACTCAATAGAGGAAATCAAGTGACTATGCATTAAGATGTCAAACATGTAGAGAAGGAGATTGGCCATGCATTGAGGTTGTATGAAGTTAATACACCGAGGTTAAACAAAACCCATGTACAAAAGTACATGAAAACATGCTCACAATTACAGGTATGAGGCAAAATACTGTCAAAATCCAAATGTTATCATACTAGAAATAAAAGTACAACGTTAACACAATTAGTTTTACATTTTCCAGAAATCAATGCCATTAAAATAGAGTGAACAAACAGAGCATTTACTGTTACGTCATTACATTCATACCAACATGAAAGTTATTGTTGGCACCACGAATCTTATCATTAGTAAAACAACTCCATGAAGGATTCCAAAATGAGGGTGACTTTGGGATTTCATCGATGGCTTTCATATTCATCTCCAGGTATGACTCCCCATTGTATTTTGGTGCCAGCATTAGGCGGATCCCTGCGTAACCTCTCCTCATCACGTTAATAAAGAAATATCAAGTGTAAGAATCGTTCCAATGTTGCTTCATGCACTTCACAAAACGCAGTTCAGAGAACTCTGCAAATCTATTCAACCAAGTTGATTCCTGAGAAAAAACTCGTGAGTCACACAATAGACTCCCTTCTGCACAAAACAAAGATCGCAGAATTTTGAAATTCGTCTCTGTTTGTCCGTAAACGGAGCTGCAAATCCAAGGACGGTTTTACTTCACGTGATCTTTCCACAGGACCTTCCTCAAGGCATTTACGGGTGTAATGGTTAGACTCTGAGCCAAAATCTGTTGAAATGAAACCCTGGTGTGACTGTAACTCGTAGGATAGTTTAGATGGCAGGTAATAAAAATGCCTCAATGCATACAAACAACATAGCTACCATGAACTCAGGAAATGAAGGAAGAAACCAAAAAATTATCCATTCATTCTTAAATAATTCACACAAACAGAGGATTCAAGATGTCCCTTCCTCAAAATTTGAATTCATGCTTTTATTCATGGCAAGCTATTGCCTATTCTCCCTCCTCTCCGCTACAGGTTTCCTTCTTTTTCTTTTGTATGACAACTAGAAAAGTTCTTCAGCTTCCTCCTTGACCGGGAGTTACAAAAATGATGCCTGGACTGCCATTTGCAAGAGTCTACTTGCCCAAACAGAAGAGTTTCTTGCTAATTTTAACCAATTGCTCCTAAAAAAACTGTAACAACCCAGCTTCCACGCAGGGAGCCATTTATTCCTAATTTAAATCAAAGACTAACATCTATACTATTCTGTTACATAATTAAACTTAACAAATTGCAAACTGTCTCTAACCCTTAGGCAGACTTGGCATTGCCATTATCACGACATACGAACTTCCTCAATTCCAAACCACAACATGTGACAGCATGGCCACATTGCTGGCCTTAATCGGATGCTCCTGCATCAGACTCCCGGGGCGAAAAGCAACGAACCCCTGTTCATCAAATCAGCAACAGAGAATCCTTTAGCTTCTAATTCTGTTGCACTCACCCACGTGGCATCCTCTGCAGGATGTGCCTTTCACTTGACCAAATACTCCAGATAGTCCTTCTGTATGGTACTCTTTGCCACCTTAGTGTCCAAGATCTCTTCAGCTTCCAATTTCTGTGCTATTGGCATCTGCTTCAACGATTTCAAATCATCATCAACATCTTTGTCTCCTTTAACTTGACCTGCATCATCTACTGTAAAGGGATATCTATCAGCGACATTGAAAATAGGAGATATGCCAACTCCTGCTGGAATTTCCAGCTCATAAGCATTTGCAGAAAACTTTCTAAGGATTTTGCATGGCCCAATCTTCTTCGTTTTCAGTTTGTTGTACTCTCTCATAGGAAACCTTTCCTTTCTTAGATGGGCTAACACTAGGTCTCCCACCTCATAATTCTTTTCTCTTCTTTTGGAATCAGCTCTCTCTTTGTAATTTGCATTACTGCTCCGAAGCCTTTCCTTAACTTCTTCCTGTAGCTCTCTGATTCTAGCTGCAAAGTCTTCTCCATCCGCACTCCTCTTTTCCAACTGTCCCAAATCTCGCAATTCATACACTCCTCTAGGATGCATACCACACAAGATCTGAAATGGGCTCATACCTGTGCTTCTATTTGGCAAGTCATTATAGGAAAACTTAGCTTGTGCCAACACTCTATCCCACTGTTTTGGATTTCCTCCAACCAAGCTCCTCAGCATGTTACCCAGACTCCTGTTGACTACCTCAGTCCGACCATCAGACTGTGGATGATAAGGTGAACTGAAATTCAGCTTAGTACCCAGCATATTCCACAATGTCCTCTAGAAGTGACTTGTGAATCTCGTATCTCTATCGGAGACAATACTTCTAGGCAATCCATGCAACTTCACCACTTCATTAAAGAACAAGTTTGCTATGTGAGTGGCATCACTTGTCTTAAAACAAGGAATGAAATGTACCATTTTAGTAAATCTATCAACCACTACAAAGATGGAATCATTTCCTTTCCATGTCTTTGGCAATCCTAAGATAAAGTCCATACTCACAGAATCCCAGGGTCTGGTAGGAACAGGCAATGGTGTATATAATCCTGTGTTTTGGCTTCTTCCTTTTGCATGCTGACAAATTCTACATTTGCTCACAAACTTCTCAACTTCAGACCTCATCTTGGGCCAGAATTAAAAATGACTTAGCTGTCCATAAGTCTTATCACTTCCAAAGTGACCAGCCATTCCACCATTGTGCTTCTCTTGAATAAGGTTTTCCCTCATTGAGCACCTTGGGATACACAACTTACTGTTTTTGAAAAGCAAACCGTCCTGCAACATATATTCAGCCCATAACTCTCTGTACACTTCCACAGGGTTCCTGCATGCTCTATATGCACATTAGAAATCATTGTCAGATTCATATAAATCTCTAAGATATTCAAATTCTAAAACTTGTACCCGAGTTTCCTGTATGATTAAGGCTCTCCTGCTCAATGCATCAACTACACGATTTGATTGTCCACTAATATGCTTCAACACAAAAGTGAAACTCTGCAGAAACTCTACCTATTTGGCATGTTTCTGATTCAATTTAGGCTGCTGCATTATGTAATACAAAGCATGGTTGTCATAATACAATACAAATTCCTGAGGCATCAAATAACGCCTCCAATGTTTCAGGGCTTGGACTATAGCATATAATTCTTTATCATATGAGGAATATTTCTGTTTTGCATCATTTAGTTTCTCACTAAAATAGGCCATTGGTTTATCTTCTTGACTGAGCACAGCCCCAATGGCTATCCCACTAGAATCACACGTAACTTGGAACGGTTTTCTAAAGTCTGGTAACCCCAACACGGGCTGCTCAGTAATCTTTTTCTTTAACAGCTGAAAGTTATTTTCAGCTCTTGCTGTCCATTTGAATGGATGCTTGTCCTTTCTAATAGTCTCAACAATGGGTGAACAAATGCCACTAAAGTTCTTTATGAATTTTCTATAAAAGCTTGCTAAGCCATGGAATCTTCTTACCTCAAATATGCTTTGGGGTGAAGGCCAATCCACGATTGCTTGCACCTTCTCCGGATCCATCTTTAAACCATCCTTCGAAACCACGAAGCCCAAATACACTAACTCAGATTTCAGAAATGAACACTTCTTAATGTTCACCAATAACTTCTCTGCTTGCAACCTTTCCAAGACATATCTCATATGCCTTAGATGCTCTTCCTTTGACTGACTGAAAATTAGTATATCATCCAGGTAGACTATCACAAATTTGCCTATGAAGTCCCTCAAGACTTCATTCATCAATATCATAAAAGTACTTCGGGCATTTGATAACCCGAATGGCATAACCAGCCACTCATACAACCCTTCATTAGTTTTGAAGGTTGTCTTCCACTCATCCCCCTCCCTAATTCTGATTTGATGATATCCACTTTTCAGATCTATCATAGTAAAGTATGCTGCCCCACTCAGACAGTCCATTATGTCATCCATCCTGGGCAATGGAAACCTATATTTGATGGTTATTTTATTAATGGCTCGTGTGTCTGTGCACATCCTCCATTCACCACCCTTCTTTGGGCTCAACACCGCAGGCACCACACATGGGCTTAGAATTTTATTAATCAACCCCTTATCCAACAGTCCTTGCACTTGCTTCTTGATCTCTTCATTCTCCTAAGGTGTCAACCTATAGGCTGCCTTGTTGGGTAAGCTAGTTCCCGGAATGAAGTCAATGTGATGGCTGGTATCTCTCTTTGGCGGTAACTCATTGGGTAAATCATCCACCACTATGTCACCAAATTCAACCAACATTCTCTGAACCTCTTCAGGCAGATCTGAAATAGTAGTCTTCATCATTACTACCTTGGGCTTGCACATCACAGCGTAGTTCACTTCCTCCTCCTCAAACTGCTGCAAATAATTTTTGCTGGTCAACATCAAGACTTTTGCTACTTGTTGCTCTACTGTACTACCTTCTTGCAGAGGAAGTAAGACATGTCTCATTCCATCCTTATCAAAACTATAGCAGTTCCTCCTACCATCGTGCACTACCTTCCTGTCAAACTGCCAAGGTCTTCCCAAAAGAACATGACAGACATCCATGGGCATAACATCACATATTACTTTATCTTTATATGTACCTACTTGTAAATCAAACTCACATTGCTCACTTACCAGGATTTGATGTTCATTGTGCAAACAGGATACCTTGTAGGGAACTGGATGTTTGATCTTCTTCAAGCTTAGTTTCTCCACCATCTCTGTGGAAACCAGATTGTCAGTACTCCCACTGTCAATCACCATCTTGCAGCAATTTCCTTTGACCTTGCACATAGTCCTGAACAAGGCTTTCCTGTGAGTAGGTTCTGCACTTTCCTTCTCAGGTTTCAATAAGACTTTGTTTATCATCAAAGCCTCTCCAATCTCAGGTAGATTTTCAACCACTAGTAATTTCTCTTATTGCTGCTCTTTTTGAGCTACATATGCCCCTCTCTGTCCTATGTTTTCCTTCTCCAGGCATTCAAAAGATCTATGACCCAGTTGGTTACATTTGTAACATCTAAAGGTAGTTTCTCTGCCTCTCCCTCTACCTCTACCTCCCTGGTTGGGTGTTCTTCTCTAGGGTCATTGTTTCTGTCTTACTGCTCCTGCTGATTCGAATTGTTGGACTCTCCCTTTTGGGATGTAAACTTCTCCCTTCCAGCTGGTTCTCCTCTCCCTTTGGCTGAACCTATTCCTCTATTGAAGTTTTGTTTCCTCAATAGCTTTTCTTCTGCTCTCAAGGCACATTGGTAGGCCTCTTCCATTGTCCTAGGTGATATCATGCTGATTTCATCCTGGATCTCCATCCTTAAGCCATTTACATACCTGGTAGTCTTCTCGACTGATTCCTCCACATAACCAGCTCTCAAGTTTGTTAAATTTTTTGAATTTACTTCAATCTGATCTAGGATCTTAACTGAGAGAACAACATATACAGCATATCTACAGCATATCAATCATGGAGACAATAATGCAAGCACACAAGAGACACAAAGATTTACTTGGGGAAAACCATAAAGGTGAAAAACCCCAATAACTTCCTCAGAGATAGATAGAGCAATGATACAACCAACCATAAGAGATAGACACAACCTAGCAGCAGATCCTCCTCCTCCATAAGTGCGCCACTCCTCCTTGAGTGCATGCGTGAGAAGTGAGTGAGTAAATAGAGTGCCTCCCGCACTCTATTTATACTTGACTTGACTTGCTTTTTTACCTAACTCATGTAGGCTCGAACTTAACCACATAACATAATGCTGACTGGGCCGACCCCCAATAGGGTGGTCTAATAACCCTTTGACCCACATGGCCGACCCCCAATAGGTTGGTCTAATAACCCTTTGACCCACATGACTTATACAGGGCCGACCCCAAACAAGGTGGTCTAATAACCCATCAAGTATAAGTTACGACACTTACAATATAAATGACGACACTTCCTTATAGAGGAATAATACCATCTCTATAGGAATACAATATACATATATGTGAAATACATTCTGAAGTTACATATACATCAACAAAGTTTACTTTGTAAAACTCCTTAGTGTACTATCTCACAGTCAACACTCTTTGCCTCAAATTCTGCATTTGCCTGTACAGAGTCAGTTGGTAATCCTTGGGAAAGAATTTTTCCCTCAACTTGGCCACCATCCTATCCCAGCTCTTGATTAGTGGCTTATTCTTCCTTCTCCTCTCTGCTTGCACACTATCCCACTAGAGGGATGCATGCCCCTTCAACCATGTCACTGCCAATCTGACCTTCCTGTTCTCCTCAATCTCATCATACTCAAAATATTTGTCCAACTCATTGATCCAGTCAATGAGGTGTTCAACAATAAGGCTTCCCTCATAGGTAGGCAACCCAGGCTTTGGTCTGGATGTGGTTCCTAAAATGGATCGAAGACATCTCATTTCAGGTGTCTCTGCCATAGGAGGTGCCTCCTCTTCATGTTCTTCCTCTTCAGGCTTACTCACATCTCCTGCCACTGGATCTCTCTATCTGCCCAGCTCCATAGTTGCCATACGTGCTCTTAGCTCTCTCAACACCTCCATAACCTCTGCATTTGCTGTTGGTCTTCCTCTGCCACGACCCCGAGCTCTACCAACACGAACAACCACGTCTTTTCCTTATTTTACTGAGCAATCGCCTTGCTCTGATACCAAAATTGGTGCCAGGATTAGGCGGATCCTTGCTTAACCTCTCCTAATCACGTTAATAAAGAAATATCAAGTGTAAAAATTGTTCCAATGTTGCTTCACGCACTTCACAAAACGCAGTTCAGAGAACTCTGCAAATCTCTTCAACCAAGTTGATTCCCGAGAAAAGACTCGCGAGTCACACAATAGACTCCCTTCTGCACAAAACTCGTCTCTGTTTGAACATAAACGGAGCTGCAAATCCAAGGACGGTTTTACTTCACGTGATCTTTCCACAGGACCTTCCTCGAGGCATTTACGGGTGTAATGGTTAGACTCTGAGCCAAAATTTGTTGAAATGAAACCGTGGTGTGACTGTAACTCTTAGGATAGGTTAGATGGCAGGTAATAAAAATGCCTCAATGCATACACACAACATAGCTACCATGAACTCAGGCAATGAAGGAAGAAACCAAAAAATTATCCATTCATTCTTAAATAATTCACACAAACAGAGGATTCAAGATGTCCCTTCCTCAAAATTCGAATTCATGCTTTTATTCATGGCAGGCTATTGCCTATTCTCCCTCCCCTCCACTACAGGTTTCCTTCTTTTTCTTTTGTATGACAGCTAGAAAAGCTCTTCAGCTTCCTCCCTGACCGGGAGTTACAAAAATGATGCCTGGACTGCCATTTGCAAGAGTCTACTTGCCCAAACTGAAGAGTTTCTGGCTAATTTTAACCAACTGCTCCTAAAAAAAAACTGTAACAGGCCAGCTTCCACGCAGGGAGCCATTTATTCCTACTTTAACTCAAAGACTAACATCTATACTATTCTGTTACATAATTAAACTTAACAAATTGCAAACTATCTCTAACCCTTAGGCAGACTTGGCATTGCCATTATCACGACATACGAACTTCCTCAATTCCAAAACACAACATGTGACAGCATGGCCACATTGCTGGCCTTAATCGGATGCTCTTGCATCATATTTGGAACTATGAAAGCTTGGGAATAACTAGTTCGCAAAAGTGCTCTGCACGAAATACTGCAAGCTTATTTATGAAAGTCACCAAACCCAAGGTCAATTACACAAACTTGCTTGCAAACATAGAGATTTGAAAGATATTTGAAAGAAAATAAAGGAATCCTAGATAAAGTCAAACAACAAACTTGTTGTTTAAACAGGGTCTGTAAGGATCAAGGACATGAGTGCAACGTCTTAATGATGTGCTTCTTGAGTGAACTGCTAATTGGGCCCGAGTAGATAAAGTCTGTTGGTCATGCCTTCCATTCCGCCTATCGATCCAAATATATTTTTTAGCTTGAATAGAATATTATTCAACCAAAATTTTGTATTTGTTGGCATAGGATTAGTTCGTAGGAAGTGTGCAAGTCGACAACTGCGAAAGGAATAATTCACGGAAGAAAGGATCATCTGTGGAGAATGCAGAAGCGCATAAATAATTAGTTTGTTAGATAAGGGTCATGTGGACCGTTTTGTAATCAATTAGTTTTGTATAAATAGGAGTATGATTGTAAGCCTAAGGGAAATCGATCGGTGATGAATATAGCAATAGATCTTTCGGGTTTTGATCTAGTTGATGATCTGTTTTGTATCCGAGATATGATGTATTGACTGTTTTTGTGAAGGTCATTCCGCAGGTTTTAATGAATGCATGAAGATGTTCGATTATGGTTCTATCTTTGTCTTTGTTTCTGTTAGATGATGAATGCGAATGTTTATGAGATGTTTAATGCTCTGTGGGTTTAGTAATTGTTGTTCATGCTAATGAATAATTAGATCATGTTAATGCGAATGTTTATTATGTGTTGAATCTGCGATTGATGAATATGAGAATGATGAAATGCTAGCATAGTGCAAAAGATATAATCTCTAGTTTCTGCGAGTGCAAAGTGTGTTTGATGCATGTCCTCAACTCCACTGCGGAAACATGGTTCCTGTAGCCCCCTTGTGCATCTCGGGTGAGACTTCACACGCTCTGCAAGTGTTGTTGGAAAGGGTAAAACCTTTATGGGCTGGTGCGAAAGGGATTTTGGTTGATGGTTTGTTGACGATAGTGCAAAGTGAACCCCTGTCGACAACTGGTGTGTCAACAAATGGTTCCGTTGCCATGACCCTGAAGAGGAAAAGAAGAGGATATGCTGTGGAACCTGACGAAACCTGAGATTCAAGAGTGGTTTGACAGAAAGACAAAAGAATTCGCAAAAGGATAGAAGCAAAACCCTAGACAGACGGTAAGCAGTTGGTTGCAGAAGTACATTTATTCAGATATCCATGAGATATTTTTCTGCGAATTCCCAGTACTGCTGCATGAGTGGTTAGCGCAACTAACATTCCAGAAGCACCACTTCCAAAAGACTGAGCCTGAACATTGGACACCAGAACTGATTTGACAACTGAAACGTGTCGGCAACACAGTGTCAAGGGCTATCGATTTCTAGGTGGATAGTATCCTAGAGGGATATATTACTGAGTTCGTAGTAGACACGATCAAATCATACAGTGACGCGGAAATAAATTTCTTCAAGGGACTAAGGGGAAGGTTCTTGCTATTGCTAAAACTGTGGATTAAGATGCTCGTCTACTAAAAGGGCATATTGAGGATGACTTCCGACGAGTAGAAAGATCGGTGTGCGGAGGTTGTAGGTGTCGCGTGAATGCGGATCCAATAGAAAGATGCGGGGTAGATGGACATGAGCGACGACGAGATTCTAAGGGAAGCTAACAAAGAGTGTGGTACCTTGAGGAGTGGGGTGATATTCCGACGTCCTGAGAAGAAGAGGAGGACTGAGAGAGAGTCTCCTGAGAGGACTGGAATAGAAGACCACGAAACAGGACCAAAAGGGAGGAAGCGACCCTAATGCGACGAAGACGGTGACCAGGCTACCCCAAAAATAGAAGAGGGACAGATCGTAAGTTACAACATACCTGCAACCTCACACACTACCCATAATTTTACAGTAAGAAACACAAGCTATTCGCAAATTTTCCTTATGTGCAGTGGTAAAAGTGGTGCATCAGTAAACAATAAAAGTAGGAACGTTAGGATGGAAGACAACACAAAAGTGCCCACTTTCCAGGGGAACGGGACTAAAGATCCCGAGCAGTTTTTGGTTTTTATGCGAAGCAGTATGGACTATGAAGCAGGTCCAGGATGAAGATATTAAGAAGGGACAACTAGCGATGACCCTTAGGGGCCATGCGCTATATTGGTTCACGAAGTTTACAAGGGTTCCAACGGGAACACCGACCAAGTCTTTGGGGCAGATCAAAGCAGGAATGATCGACGAATTTAAGAAGCCAAAGTCAGAATCGCAGTATGTCACCAAGCTCAAAGAAATCAAGGAATACCCAAATGAGCCGGTATGGGGAGTTCGATCAACGGTACAAACCGCTGATAGCGAAGGTAAGTTTTGGGATAAATTATATGCAACATAAGGAGTGGTTCATCGCAGAATTGGTACCACACATCCGTGGACCATTAATGCAATAGAAGGTTGTGACCCAAGCAGAAGCATTGGAGATTGCGATGAAGTTAGAGGCTTCACCAATAGGCGAAACGGGGTTGGGTATGGATCAAATACAAGCGCAACTGGAAAAATTGACGATCCAACTGCAAGACATGAAGAAAGGGAAAGAAGCTCGCGAAGCGGTCTGGTGCACTAGGTGTAGGACAAAGGGACACCACAAGGATCAGTGCCTAGACTTCCAAGAATATTTGCAATTCGGTGCACCAAATACCCTCAGTCAGGGAGGGTTTCCTTGGTGTCGTATCTATCAAACGAGAGGCCATAGACCAGAAGAGTGTGTGTATCTGCAGAAAATGGTGTCGAAACCAGAGAACTTGTATTGCAAGTTCTGTAAATCGGTTGGCCACGATGAAAACAATTGCAGAGCTTATGGCCTACTCCAGGAGAGGACTGTAGCTGCATACTTCATGGCAGGAGAAGAACAGGCACAGGGTCAGCAACAACAGTAGTATAATCAATCACCGAACCAGTATAATCACCAATCGCAGCAGTATGGGCAACCGCAGTATGGTCAGCCACAGTATCTGGAACCGCAGTATGGTCAGTCACAGTATCTGGAACCGCAGTATCTGGAACCACAGTATCCGCCAACGCAGTACCCACCATATGGACCACCGCAATAGTCGCAGTATGGGCAACCACATTACCCACCATATGGCCCACCGCGTGGAGGGGCTAGAGGAGGATTCCGTGGAGGTCGAGGTGCTAGCGCAGGACGAGGAGGTGCTGCTGGACAAGGACAAGGACCGATTATATGCTACAATTATGGGCAGCAGGGGCACTATCAAAGAGTTTTCCCGAATCCAGTGCCACAATGCACTTATTGCAGCGCTGTGGATCATGGTGTTGAAGACTGTCCGCAACTCATCGCAAAGTGGCAGACCAAGAATCTGCCACCACCACCTCCACATAAACATAATCAGAATCCACCACTGGTGGTACAGATGATATCAATGGAGGCTCGAAGACACCACGCGACTGTTGGAGTAGTGACACGAGGAGGAGTTGTGACAGGAGCCGACGGGTCATGGGCTACTGTCCGACCAACAATACGGAAAACATGTCACCTTTGACATAGAGGTCGAAAGGGATGTGTTTTTGGAAGCGCATGAGGCGATGAGATAGAGGAGGCAGTTACCTCTTCAGGAAGAAATTATCTACGACATGCCATTGACGTTCGACGCGAGGAAGTCGCGGGGAAAGGCTAACACCTTGGAAGCCTTCTTGAAGAGTTTCCTAGAGTTGGAAAATGATCAGGATGCACTGGAAGAGATATCCAATCTATTGAATTTACGGGAGATTGCACGCCAGGAGAAAAAGGTCAATCGCATACACAAGAGGAAGATGGGGAGAGAGATGTGAATGTCGGCACAAATTGGAGCATTTGATGTCGACTCAATTATCTTGGACCTGGGATCGGATGTCAACATTCTAACCAAGAATACATGGGAAAAAATGGGGAAACCGTAGTTGGCCTGGTCACTAGTACAACTGCGATTAGCAAATAAGAGCAAGGTTACTCCACTTGGTCGAGTGTACCGGCTTCCAGTTGAGATTGAGGGCCTCAAGGCTTCTGCAGATTTTGATGTAATTGAAATCATGGACAACACCAGCCCCTTACCCAGCTGCTAGAGATTGACTCGGCAATCGATAATCTAGTTGTTATCAACTTCAAGAAGCGGACTATGTCATTTGAGAATCGCGAGATGAGGGTCGTTGCACCTCTGGATCCTGCGGAAGGGCAGCGATACGTTGAACCAGTGAGAGATG
The DNA here is from genome assembly GCA_027924585.1 of Larix kaempferi. Lineage (NCBI taxonomy): Eukaryota > Viridiplantae > Streptophyta > Pinopsida > Pinales > Pinaceae > Larix > Larix kaempferi. Next base: position 10,026,174 of record BSBM01000449.1, read on the forward strand.
AATTTACAAAGGGATGAGATAGTGTATACAACATATCCGAGGATTAAATTAATCCTACCATAGACGGAGAATTGGGATGGCGCAGTGTCAGTGTCGTCGGATTTGGATGAGGTGCTCGAGAATTGGCAGAACCGGATGCATGAAGTATCATTTAGAAGGTGTGATCGGATCACATAGTCACTGCGATGGGTAGCCACAGAGGAGTGTGCGCTACCAACATATGAAGGATTTCCCAATTTGGCTATGTTTTCTCGAGGTGTTTGAGGAGAAAGTGGCGGAACCACAACGTCTATTGGCCTTGGAGGAAGCCTTGAAGGCTAATCCCGCACGTTGGTGGGTGGCGCATAAGTCTAATATCACAAACTGGCCACTATGTCGACACCTCATGGAGGTTAGGTTCGAAGATGTGGAAGGATCTGACAGAAGGAAGTTTGATGGTAGAGGTGACCCGAAGGCGCATTTGGCTGCATGCTAAAGCAAATGGGGATTACGAGCAAAAGAGGAATGGGTACATGCATTTGTTCACACACTGGATGAAGTATCGCGGAGTTGGTATGTCGCAGCATAACTGCGACGTGAAACAAATTCTTGGGAGCAGCTAACAATTGGCTTCAGCCAAACGTTTTGTTTCTCAGATGAGAACCCCTTCATCCATACATAGTGCGCTATAGGTGATCCATGAGAAGATATTTGGAGCAGTACCCACATAGCAACCTTTAGAACTTCGGTGGACTGTGACACCAGAACTAATGATGGAGTGCTATAACATCACAGGAGAGTCAGATGATGAGGATGATCTGCGAGCTACACATGTACCAAAGTCGGAGGGAAGTCACAGTGTCGAAGCACCAGAAATACTTCCGACAAATTCCAACAGCCACTGAAGATCAAGAAAATAAACATTGGGTCGGAGGAGAACCTGAAGTTTGCAAGCATTGGGGATTATTGGGACGATTCCACCATCGCGAAGATGACTGATATGTTGCATGAGTTTCAGGATCTGTTCCCAATGAAATTTTCAGAGATGAAAAGAATATCCAGGGACTTAGGAGAAATGAAGATCCCCCCTGAAACCCGATGCAAAGCTAGTCAAGCAGCGACCCTACCGGTTGAATCTAAGGCACAAGGAGAGAGTACAGGCTGAGACTGTGAGAACGTCGAAGAAAGAACCAATAATGGATGAGTTCGGGAAGTACATGACACCAAACCAACGAAGTAGGAAGGGATCAACGACAACTATAAGAAGTACAAACATAAGAATATACTGCGACACCGCGGCACAACGGAGCTGGCCGCGTTGTGATCGGGATGATTGGGATTTGAATATCCCTGCGATACTTTGGGCATATCGTACAACTTGCAAACATTTGACTTGCCAGACACCATTCAAACTCGTCTACGGGCAGGAATCTGTAATGCCGATGGAGTATATCGTCCCCAGTCCGCGGATTGCAATTGTCATCTGCATGAGCGACGATGGAGCACTGGAGGAACGATTGGCCCAATTGGTACATCTCGATGAGGACCGGTTCATCGCAGGCTTTCATCAGAAGGTGGAAAATGACCGACATAAGGCTTGGCACGATCGCCATGTTAAACACAAGCACTTTCAGCGCGGGGATATAGTTTTGCTATATGACAGTAAGTTTGCTAAGCACCTAGGTAAGTTACAAATGCATTGGTTGGGTCCCTACATAATAGATTTTGTTACTGATGGAGGTGCGGTGCAGTTGAAAAATTTAGATGGGGTATTGTTGTCAAAATTAGTAAACGGGAATCGGTTGAAACCCTATCGCCATGATCAGGCGCATAGCGGCTGAGAAACACAGTCTAGAAAAAAAACCATGATGACAAAAAGTGGAAAGCATGCGGGAAGCATGGCCAACTAGGTCGCTCATCGGTGCTTCGCACGTTTTAGCATGCGGGAGTCGAATCCGAGTAGGATCACTGCGGATCGGCATCACCAGAAGATGATGGAGAAGTATGATGACAAATTCAGTTGGTTGTGGATAGGATTTTGCAAATGATGAGCAAGTGTCAAGAAGCAAGCATAAATACTGGTGTAAGGATTGTAGAACGCAAGTCGAAATAGAGAGAGTCCGAAGAGGAGAATTAGTGGGTTGTATGATGCGAGTCAGTAAATTAGATGCGGAGAGTTAGGAATTTGGTTGCACAAGCACAAGGAAGCTGTGGAAAATGGAAGTGAGATAGTTGCAATGGTGCACTTCATTTCGAGCGGAAGCACTCCAGGTGCACTGAGAGCAAGAATGACGACTGTGCATTAACAACCAGCGAAGGAAGCAGCGCGGACACTTGGGCGGAGCAGAGATGAGGTATCACCAGAGATGTCTAAGAGTGCGGTAGTAGTTAGAAGGGCCTGGGTTTCCCCGACCACCAGAACACTAGGGGCGGAGGCCCGTTGGCTTCAGCAGTGGATGGTCAAATGTGTGAAACAGATGTGCCAGAGCAGCTGGCATGTTTCACAATTTGGCAACGCCAACGAACTTGTCCCCAGGTCGCAACAAGCCTGAAGTGCCCGGGAAAGCTTAGTAGAGGTAGATGATCAAGGTTTTAGGAGACTGGAGGATGAGTTCGAGGTAGATGGTCAAGGTTTCAGGAGACTGAAGGATGAGTTCGAGGTAGATGATCAAGATTTCAAGAGACTGGAGGATGAGTTCAAGAAGTACATGACAGCGAGCTCCAGACGTCAAGAACAACTTCAAAAGTTTACCGCAACAACAGCCGAGACCAGTACCAGAGGTGTCCAGCTGAGGTGGCTCAAGGGCGAGCCACAAGTTTGTGTTGGGGGGTTGGCACGGGATTAGTCCGCAGGAAGTGCGCAAGTCGACAGCTGCGAAAGGGATAATCCGCAGAAGAAAGGGTTAAGCCGACAATGCGAAGCAAACCCTTGTCGACAGCCGCTGTGTCAACAATATTCCGCTCTATAACCACGAGACCTCTTGTTTTGGCCCTGTTGTAAGAGAAGATCTCCTCATTCTATTTCTGGTTCCTGTTGCTGCTTGTTGAGGACCCTCCTTTCGTCCTCACTGCACAAATATTCAAATTTCATTGCAAAATTTGACAGCAGCAACACAATAGAGGAAGTTTGAACTTCATGCAATCGCGAGCAGATAACAACGTTATTTCCTTATATCTAAAGAATACAACCTTAGACTGGTCCACAAATCAACCATGCTCAATCATTTCTGAACAGTCATAATCTGAGTTTCAATGCACTTCGTTCACAATAGACAAGAAATGGTTGAAGTTCGGGAAAATGAAGACACAGCATAAGCACAACTCGTTCTATCGTGATATTGTAGAAGTAAGTTAGACTTAAAACTAATCGATCATCTAAACTTGTTACTTGTCTGTGCAATAAATTATTAAAAGCATTGCCACATCTCAAAACTTGTAGCCCACTCTATGTCTCGCATGTTCAATCCTGAATCACTATGTAAGCAGGTACTGTGCATGACAACAATTATGAAGTATTTTGGAAAAAAAAAATATTGTTAAGTTGATTTCATTCTATCATGTCCACCAACACGTTGAAAAATCCAGACTGTTAGTGTCACTGATTCCTTTCCCTTTGGAATTCCTTGGAATCGAGAAAATTCAAAAATAAATTAGTCATGATGACTTTATCAGATCTCAGAAATCTATTTTTGTAATAGGACATAGAACTCTAATTCATGTTCATATCCACATCTTCTAAAGCAAAATAAAAGTGTATAGATTATTTTTATGTCATTTTAATACCATAAAAATTAAATCGAGCCTTTAAATATTAGTTAAATTGAACCCATTAATATCCGAGCAGACTGGAAATTTTATCTGACTTTTTTCTAATGTTAGCACACATGCATATCCATTATTTCCGCAAACCAGATATTATTCTTGAAACTCTATCTCTTTAAGGACCAGCATTAAAATTAGTCACAAGCATAGTCCATTTTTCCTTCTAGTTTTTAATGTCCTGGATCAGGAGTCGGTATAACTATTATGTATATGCTCCTTATATGCCCCATTTTATCTTCTTTCTGCCAAACATTTCTCCAATAGACAATATAGCATTTTACAATTAATCACAAATTTGTCAAAGCAATTAAAGTGAGCTTAGATAGTTGTGGACCAACGTATCATAACTTAGGCGATATTCAATAAAGATGGACAATATCAATTGCTTTTGTTTTTACTGAACCCCGTTTCCATTGCATTCAATAAAAAGCAAATAATTGTATTCAACCTCAATACGGTGTGGAAATTCTTCAAGCATAGTTTCAGTAAAATATGAATAAAAACAGACCATGACTCATTTATAAATAATTACTAGTAAATGAGTAGAAGAAGAAGAAATACCAGATCGAGTGCACATGCAAATCCACCTTCAACCTGTACAAACTTGTCTTGTCAATGTGGAGGATCTCCACGAAGAGCCAACACGTTTTGAATACCATTTGCTTTAATGGTAGACAAAGCATGGTCAATTTTCTCCACCGGCATGTTTGTACAAGTTAAATGCATCATAGTCTCTACACAAATCTGAAACAATTAAGAATAATAGTTAAATCGCTAAGGTTCACACAAGCAATGTATTGAATTTCATGCATGTTAATACAAATGCACTTTTATAAATTATGTATAAATACTACAAATAACATGGCAGATGGAAATAAAGCTGATGATAGTAGTATGTTCACATGAAGGAGCTCAAATATTGCAAAGGAATCGCGGAGCATGTGTTCAATGGGATAAACATGGGTCCTGTAAATCTTAAAAAAAAATAGGCATATTTCTGCATAGGTAAATCTGTAAACATTCGGAAAAATATGAAGTTTATGGGACAAAGATGGCCCAAGCTATGCAATATTGACAACATGGATTACTCCAAAACAAAGAGGCAAAAGCATCTGTCTCACTGTCAAAGCAAGCCTACTTCGCCTGGGTACTTCGCCAGATGACAAAATCAGAAAATTCAATAGACAAAAATAGCTTAAAACAGATGTATAAGGATGATATTTTCAGAGACTACAAATGGCAATTGAATTACCTCTAGTCTTCAAGACCAATCAGTATTGAACACCACAAAATCAAGGTGAACACAAATACTAGGCCAGTAAAGCACATGGGGAGAAATGATGAACTACTCTCTACAGAAATTCGGATAAATATTTGTTTTGAAGTGCTAGTTTTTTTATAAACTAATAAAAATACAAAATTAGCCAAATGGCATAATTTAATGCCTGAAATTTTCTAGGATGTGGAAATAGAGGCTTAACCTTCCTGAAATTTTCAAGGGTGTGGAAATAGAGGCCTAGTAAGCTTCCTGCCGCCAATCTTAATTGAGGATAAGAAGCGTTATGCCTGGAACTTGGAAGTGACAGAGTACAATGAAAAGGAAAGATGTAGTGATTTCTTGGAAAAAGCCACCCATTAACCATTAGATCCAATCACATTTTTCCGATGACAGATTGATACCATATTATAAACCGCCATTATTCCATAGGACATATTGGTGACAGAAAAACACACCAATCACGGCCCACTATCCCCACCCACTAGACTAGCACAAACCCATCTAAACCATGTCAGATATACACCTCCTGTTTGAAAAGCCGAAGTTATAATATTTTATTTGTCAGCCAGTTGAGTGCAACTTGTGGGTGCATATCAAACCTGGGTTTAGATGGGTCAGTGTTGGTGTCCATATTGAATGCACTGTCTAAATTCAATGCATTGTTACAGAGGTGTACGCCAGTGCACACAAAGAGTTGATGGATTATTCCCACCCTACATCTTACATCTCTGGGTGCGATCAAACCTTCTTCTAAAATAAAGAGACAGATCTAAGACTTCCAAAATTACACCCATATACAAACATCAAAATAGAGATAAGTCGTTATGCATAACATGGTAACTGGTAATGAAAAACAAACATGAATAAGGAAACACGTGCATACCATGTTCTGCATCTTGTTAGATATGTCAAGTGTGAGATATGTAGTGGATCCTCCAGCTCCCCATGTGATGTCGCAGAATGAGGGCTGATGTTCCACCATTCGATCCATTCTATCAAACATATTCTCCACACCCTCCTCTGTTTTCGGAGGGAAGAATTCAAAAGAGAACACAACCTTGCCTTCCTTCTCTGCATTCTGAATCTTCTCAATGACCTTCATTGTTCCATTTCAGTGTTGGGCTAGCCCTCACTACAAAATAATAAATCCCAGTACAGGAATCAGACAATAACAACTCAATAAATGATAATCATAATCCCTAGATATATGCACAAGTCATCAGATCTGGCTGATCCAGAATAGAGAAAGGCTGGAACTATTATAGGGAACTATGCATGCGTCTTGAAGCTTTGTGCTAGGAACTGACAATTGGTATGCAAAATGACATTGTAGCCACGGGTGAATATGCAGGATGACACTGTACGCATGGGTTAGCTTAAAAAAATGACAAATCAATATATCGTAGTATTTTGCCTTATTGGAGCCTCAATAAAAGGTTAAATAAGGCTCGCAATTTATTGATTGGCCAGAAGAGAATATAATGTATAAAACTTTGTTGCCAAATATAATTCGCAATTGATTAATTGGCCAAATATATATATATATATAAAACTTTGGATAAAAAGTATTAGAACATGTGCCAAAACTAATAAAATCGCACAAAACGATTTCTATAATCCCTACTAATTTTTTTTAATGAACAATAAATTGAGACACAAATGAACACCACTTTAAAGAGGAAGAAAGTTAAAAAGTCAACTATGTAGCTAAAGAGTTTCAATGTGAAGAGTTCTTTCATTGTAAATTTGGGCATGTTGCATGAAGAGTACCTTAGTAAGATAGGTGTCCCAAATCCGTGATCTTTTATTTAACCTAATCCAATTTTTACACATTAAAATCAAAATTAAACAATAAATGTAATGTATACAAAATTACAATAAAAGTAAATGGATAATTATGATATTTTTGCTTTTAAGATTTGTTTTTTAATTGAGTCAAATTACTTTGAGATCAAGTTTAAAAATATATACCAAAATGGTACTAAGTTGGAACTATTTCATCTTTTTTATGCATTGTAATTGCTTAAAAGTGAAAGACTACATAAACATGATAAACATGAAGATTGGGTTTGTGCAAACCATACTATCACAAACACCAAAAGTTCAATTCATCACATGTTTAAATAGAAACCAATCTAAACTTGGTCATCCAAACAATCAATGTATTACCAAAATACATGAATGAGGTAATTTCATAATCATAAATAGTAAGTAAACTTGCTTCAAAAATAGAAACCAACCATCATCAACCTTACAATTATATGAATATGAATTTACATGAATAATTTTAATACATGAATGAGGTAATTTCATAATCATAATAGTAAGTAAACTTGACTTGATGAAAAAATAGAAACCAACCATGATCAACCTTAAAATTATATGAATATGAATTTACATGAATAATCTATCTTGCATGATAATAAGTAAGGGAATTTCAATGTCCATAACATATTGGAAGTTGCATGATGCCATTACTCATTCATTATCCTTATTGATGCTCGGTTGAGGTAAAATAACTTATTACAATTAAATTCAAGCTCCTCATAGATGAAAAAATGGCATTAATCAACATTTAGATATTCCAATGCCCTAAAATTTTACATGATCTTCAATAAGTAACGATTATGCATTTACCCAAGCTCAAATTCCTTACCATTTTGGTACCATTTCCTATAGGGGGTAAGCTTAGGTCATCAACATATGCAAAACTCAAATCCAAGAATGCATATTAGAATAGAAACTAATGTTGAGAACCCATTTCAAGATGGTCATATGCAATAGTTTAGATGGATTCTTTTGAGATGTTGGATAGAATGCATCAAAGTTTCTAATTGCACATCCTTGACCTTCACAGTAAATGCTACTGAGAAACCCTTATATCATATTCCACATAAACCAATTGCATGTCAACCTTGTCCCTCAGTGTTGAAGACTTCAAGCACAGGGGAATTTAGAGACTTGCATTCCACTAGTATACACAACATAATTAACTCCATCAGTGTCAAAACCAACAAGCAAAGCTTATGAAGATTTCTATAAATTAGTATAATTCATAATATGAGCAACATCATCCAAAGGAGAAGGACAATTACAATACAAAAATTCTTGTAGGTTCCTATTTGCAACAATTATTCTTGCCACCAAACATTCATTATCATGTTGCCTCATATCTATGCACAAAATGGTTATATTTTATAACCCCGATAACCTTGATAAATTAAAATACAAGTCAATTCACATGAAATGAATGCTAAATTATTTGTGATCTTGAGAAAACAAATACTGATTAGAGTGAAAATCAATAAATTGAACAACGTAAACACCAAAAAGGATACCAAAAAACCCTTATAAAGCTTCTTGAAAAAAGAGGAAGAAGATGAAGGACTGCATCCTACGAGGATCTAGTCATGGATGGTGTCCCCTACAAATGCTGCCATCCATGCAGGCCATCTTACTGCCACCAAATCAATTTCTGATTTGTTGGAGGATTGCTAACAAGGATGCCCGAATCCGAGTCAATGTGATCTCTCTTTTGTCTCATCCTCTTCTTTAATCCGCCATTGTGGCTATGTTTCAATTTCAGTTTATCAGATTCATCTCAAGGATGATGATGATATGGAAAAGTGAAAAATCAAGATTATGTGGTATTTGTTTTGTATCGAAGGAGGCTAATCCATAAACTTGCTTTACTAGATTTGAACATGATATTGAGAGACAAAGAAAGGATCATTGTAGATATATGGTAGGTTTTGATGTAAGTGGTCGATATGAACAGATGGCAGGCATTTATAAGAAATAGACATATGGAAAAATATTTCATAGGAATCACCCCCTTCAAAAAAACACCCTTCACACACCTTTAATGCAATTATATTATTATAAGTATTATTTTTATATGCCTAACTTTAATTATTGTGAAATAACTAATCAACCATTATAGACATTTACCATGCAAATTATTTTGGAAAGGAGAGGAAGGCGTAACAAACATATTTAGTCCTACTCAATAAACAAGAGCCACAAATGGAAATGTCTGTGATCGGAGCAAAATGGAAATGCAAGAGGAACGACACTGAAATATCCCAAACTGATATTGTGTTGTCTAGTAGGCTGATATCTCAAACAATAATGAAAGTGTGTACTGATCTCTGCATGCATGCAGATCTATAACCCAAATATGCCAAAATGCTATAAAATAGGAGGAATTAATGCATGTACATACCAATATATAGATTAGCTACTATAGATAAGAATGACCCCTGCATGTAGGAATTGTGCCAATGGAATAGGAAGATAAGCTAGACGCCCTCTATAGAAGAATGCGCCCTCCTCCAATACTAGAAATGCTCCTGCTCCGCAGATGAAGCTCCAGAAGATGTGTGCTAGGGTTGTAGTGCCCTTGTGGAGAAGATGGAAGCAGCATGCAGAAACTCCGATGGCTCAATAGCCCAAAACATGAAGATCCTCCTTGGGAAAGTCGCCCCAGTCATGCAAGACGTCCTCCAATAGTGATGGGTGTTGATAACTCTCTCAAAAGTCCAACTAAGAAGCCCTTCTTCCAGGGGAAGGGTAATAGGGGTGCTCTGAGAAGGATGGGAGCAACATGCAGAAGTTCTGCTCCCTGTAGACTGGAATGCGAATGAGTATGTCCTTGAGCAATGCGCCCAAGAAAGGAGAGTGAATCCCCCCAATCCAGTGAATAAATCAATCTCCTGAAGTAACTGATGAATAGAACCTGATGATGAAACAATGCTGAATCTGAATGATCCAACCTGATGGTGACTAGGGCAGATGGATTTCGCTCTCGAAATACACCAGTTAGGTGAGTGCATGCACTCAACCCCAACTTAGCTTGCTCAACTCTCCAATTCAAATCCTCAAATCAATAATCATATAAGCATGTCTTTTCCATTAGCTTTACCTTTCTTTTATAACTTTCACTTGTAAAAACTAACTTTGACCTAATTAGGTCACTTTACCTTCTAATTCACAGTTGAATTGCATGCAGGTGTCTGGAGACTCAATCAGGTGCATGCATCATGAAATAATGCTTGGATGTCATGCATGCAGGTGGCCTTTGGCTCTGGTGGCCCCTGTCTACCTACTGATGATATAATACCTATGCCAGAGATTGCATAGGGCATCAATACTCAGTTGATTCCCTGAATGTCAGTGCCCGCTCAAACCTATGGGAATCATATAGGTTAGCGGGATGGTCCTTAGTGCTTAAGCAGAAGAGGACATTATAGTCCTCCCCACTTGAATTTGCTTATCCTCAAGCAACTGAAAATCCGAGTGCTGTAATACCTGCTCTCCTTCCCAAGTGGCCTCCTCTATATGTAGATCTCTCCACTGAACCAAGTAGTCTTTGATGATCCTGTTCCTCAGTTTCCACTCTTGCACTTCCAAGATGCGCTCGGGAATCAGAATCAATTGCCCCTCGTCATCAAGGGGGGGGAAGCTCGGATGACATAACAATATGTTGACCTACTACCTTCTTGAGGTTGGACATGTGAAATACATTGTGAATCTTTCTCTCTAAAGGTAGTTCTAGCTCATATGCTACCTCTCTAACCTTCCGGATTATCTTGTAGGGACCATAGAAGCGAGGCTTGAGCTTCTCTGCTCCTTTATTCTTAAGGGAAGACTTTCGGTAAGGCTACAAGCGTAAGTAAACTAAGTCCCCCACCTCAAAACTGCGCTCAATCCTGTGCCGGTTTGCATATATCTTCTGCTGATTCTGAGCAGACTATATGTTCTTTATGAGTATGCTAAGGATGTCTTGACTCTCTTGAATCCACTCTTTGGCCTTGGGGGCCCTGCTATCACCAAATATCAGATCTGCAAAAGTTAGGGCGTCATATCGGTATAGATCTCTGAAAGGAGTCATCCCAATGGTCATATGGTGGGTGGTATTGTAGCAATGCTCACCCAAGTGTAGCCATCTGATCCATGTCCTCTGCTGTCCTGCTACGTAATTTCTCAAGTACCCCTCAATCCACTTGTTACTATCTCAGCCTGTCCATCGCTCTGTGGATGATAACTAGTGCTCATAGCTAATTCGGTTCCCACCAACATGAAGAGATCTTGCCAAAAGGCTCCAGTGAATTTGCTGTCCCTATCACTGAAAATGGTCTTGGGTAACCCGTGGAGTCTGAATACCTCTCTCAAAAATAGTTCTGCTACCTGTGCTGTTGAATAATCTGAAGGAATGGCAAAGAAGTGAGTGGACTTGGTCAACCTGTCCACCACTACGTACAAGCAGTCTCTGCCCTGAACCTTGGGAAATCTTGTAATGAAGTCCATGGAGATGCTCTCCCACTTCTGCTCCGGAATAGGCAAGGGTTGTAGTAAACCAACCGGGTGGGTGTGCTCTATTTTATTCTGTTGGCACAAGCTGCACTCTCTCACATGTTGTATCACATCATTCTTGAGTCCCTTCCATGAGAACCTCTCTCTAATCTGTCTGTAGGTCTTGAGAAACCCCTGATGCCCTGCTAATGGTCAATCATGCGATGCATGTAAAATCTTCTCCTTGAGGGAAGACTCTAGAACTAAGAAGATCCTGTTCTTGTAGTATATGATGTCATCAATTACTCGGTACCTGTCATCCTGAATCTGTCCATACAATAGCTCGCAAGCAAACTTATCTTTAGAGTACTCAACCAAAATATGAGATATCCAATTTGACGAGACGCTCATAAGGGACAAGGTAGCTGGTCGTCTAGAAAGTGCATTGACCACTACATTGTTCTTTCCCTTTACGTATTCAATATCGAAGTCATAGGCCTGAATTTTGCTCACCCATTTCTGCTGTCTCTCGTTTAGCTCTTTCTGCTCTAGGAAGTATTTCAAGCTGTTGTGATCTATCTTAACCTTGAATCTGGCTCCCACTAAGTATTGCCTGAACTTGGTTAGCACATGTTGAATGGATAACATATCTCTGTCATATATCGAATAGTGGAGCTCATAGTCTTTGAGCTTCCGAATCTCAAATGCAATGGGGTGATTGTTCTGCATTAATACTGCCCCAATTCCCTCTCCTGAAGCATCACATTCTAACACGAAGGGTTGAGAAAGTTCTGGTAGAGCTAATACTGGGCATGAACTCATTACCTTTTTCATTTTCTCGAATGTCTGTCGTGCTGTCTCCAACCAACTGAATGCCCCTTCCTTGGTAAGATCGGTGAGGGGTGTGGTCATATGTGAGAATCCACTGACATACCTCCTGTAGTAGGTGCAAAGGCCCAAAAAACCCTTCAGTTCTGTCACATTTTTAGGTGTAGGCCAATCCAATATGGCCCAAATCTTCTCTAGGTGCACCTGGACCCCATTCGACCCTATCACATGCCCTAAATATAACATCTCCTACATGCCGTACTCACACTTGGACATTTTGGCATATAGTGACTGCTCCTGTAGAATGCCAAGTACTTCGTCTAGATGTCTCAAATGTTCTTCCCAAGTTTGACTGTATATCAATATGTCGTCGAAGAACACCAGAAGATGCTTACATAACTGGGACTTGAAGATATTGTTCATGCATGACTGGAAAGTAGCTGGTGCATTAGTGAGCCCAATGGAATCACTAGAAACTCATAATGTCTGTAGTGGCATTGGAAGGCGGTCTTTGGAACATCCTGTTCCCTAACCCGAATATGATGCTAACCTGAGCGGAGGTCAATCTTGGAAAAGTACTTTGCCCCCTGTAGTTCAACCATAAACTCATCAATCCTGGGGATTGGATACCTTTTTTTTATAGTCTTCTTGTCGAGGGCCTTGTAATCGATGCACATGTGTAAGGTTCCATCCTTTTTCTTCACTAGCACTACTGAGGATTCAAATGGACTGGAGCTAGGTTTAATGTACCCTAGTTTGAGTAGTTCCTTGATTGTATTCTCTATCTCATCTTTGTACCTCTTGGGATGTCTGTAAGGAGTGGTGATAACTGCTTGAGTCCCCTCCTCTAACTCAATAATGTGCTCAAATCCCCTATATGGAGGTCGACCTGCTAGAAGGTCTCCGAATACTGCTTTGTGCTTCTGCATTAAAGCCTCTATATCTGCTGGATGCTGTGTGGATTTACTCTGGTGGTTTCCTGAAGGTAACCAAGCACTCTGCAGCCCACTCAATATCTCCCTGTCAGAGTACTGTCTCCATCCTGTGTGATGTCACTGCTGTGGGAGGGTAGGTATTCATCCCTCTCAATACTACCTTCTATCCCTCTGCCCCTGTGAACTCCATATCCATGGCCTGGTAGTTTGTGGAATACTTCCTTATGGAATACAGCCACTAAACTCCTAATACCACATTCATGTCAGGTACATCTACCACATAGAATGTCACTATCACTGTATAATTCCCAAGTGTTACTTTTAATTTTGGAATCCTTTGACTATACTCCATGGTGTGACCTGCTGCAGCTACTGAAAATCCATCAAAACTCTCAATCTGAATGCCTTTCCTTTTAACCCATGCAACATCAATAAAGTTGTGGGATACCCCACCATCTATCAGCACTCCCACTCTGTGGCCCTAGACGGTACATTTGATCCAGAGAGTGTGGAACCTAGGAACTCCTGACATGGTAGCAATCATACCTCCTGGTGACTGTTCCTCATCTGCTGTCTCATGTATCTCTCCCTGCTCTTGTACCTGATAATCCTCATCCTCCCCACTGTCTGAATAGGCCTCTATGTAGTAGGCCTTTCCCTTCCCTGAACATATGTGACCTGGTTCCCATGGTTCATGACAAGTGAAACATAAATTTTTTCTTCTAAGGTCTTGGCGGGTATCTTTATCCATCCATTCTTTCTTGGGCCACTCTTTCTGGAAGGGTTTCCTCTTTTTTTCTTTAATAGGGAAATTAGTTCTGGGAGGAAATCTATTTTTGGGTACTGTATCTTGCAAATATCTAGTCCGACTGATGGCATCGGCTAGGGTGGTGGGTCTATAGCACTTGACCCATCCATGTAAGGGTTCAGTGAGGGCCTTTGTAAACAACATAATCAATCTGCTCTCTGAAATATCTGTCACCATGATTGCCACCCTCCGGAACTCTGAAATGAAGGAATCTGCACTACCTGTTTGCTTGAGCTGTGCCAACTCTCTAAAATGCACCTCAGGGTCCTTCCTGTCAAATCGCTCAATGAGCCTCTGTGTAAAATCAGAGTATGAGGTGATGGTGTTGTGACCCAATGTCACCAACCCGTGGTACCACCACTCATGGGCCTCTCCATCCAAATGCAAGGTAGCCAATTTAATGGCATCTGTCTCAATCATGGGGTTGAGTTGGAAGTATGTATCCAACTTCTATACTCAATTCCGACCTGGGCCACCCTCGGTACCCTCAAAGGTAGGGATAGTCAGTTTCCCTACTGTGCGGTGTAACTCATAGTTCTGGGTGAATGGCCTATTGTAAGATTTGGGTATGTTATTACTTTTAAAGTGGCAGAAGTCAGTGAAGGTCATGGATGATTGGAAGTCATCTCCTAAAGCTCTATACTCTCTCAAATAGGCACTCATGGATTCACCATGGATTCTTCTAGTTTTACTTGTGCTAGAGGTACTGCAGTTGGGATTTCTAAGAAGTGAGGCATGGTAGGTTGGGATGGCTTGTTGTATAGATGGGTATGGCTCTGCATATTGGTATGTAAGTGTTCCCCACTACTACTGGTGGATACCCTATCAATATTGGGAAATAAAGGGCTGTGTGGGGTGGGCCCATTTTTCTCCGTCATTTTTCTGAAGGTACTCATCATTTCTGTTTGTCCAGTAGTGAGATCCTTTATAGCTGCGATGAGGCTATTGAAAGTTGTTTTATCATCCTTGGCCATTGTTTCTTTTCCCTTTCCAAACTAATACTCTCTATCCCCCAGTTCTATATCCTTTAATTCTTCTTCTCCTCTATCACTATTTGTAAACCTCTGTCTCCGGTAAGTATAAATGTTGTATGGGTCTTCTGAATTCATTTACAATTGCATGCTCCCACAATTGGCAAGGAAATTGATCTGATACCACTGAAATATCCCAAACTGATATTGTGTTGTCTAGTAGGCTACTATCTCAAACAAGTATGAAAGTGTGTACTGATCTCTGCATGCATGCAGATCTATAACCCAAATATGCTGAAATGCTATAAAATAGGAGGAATTAATGCATGTACATACTAGTATATAGATCCGTTGTTGTAGATAAGAATGATCCTCGCATGCAGGAATTGTGCCAATGGAATAGGAAGATAAGATAGACGCCCTCTATAGAAGAATGCGCCCTCCTCCAATACTAGAAATGCTCCTCAATAATAAATGCTCCGCAGATGAAGCTCCAAAAGATGTGTGCTAGGGTTATAGTGCCCTTCTGGAGAAGATGGAAGCAGCATGTAGAAACTCCGATGGCTCAATAGCCCAAAACGTGAAGATCCTCCTTGGGAAGGTCGCCCTAGTCATGCAAGACGTCCTCCAATAATGATGAGTGCTGATAACTCTCTCAAAAGTCCAGCCGGGAAGCCCTTCTTCCAGGGAAAGGGTAATAGGGGTGCTCTGAGAAGGATGGGAGCAGCATGCAGAAGTTCTGCTCCCTGTAGTCTATAATACGAATGAGTATGTCCTTGAGCAATGTGCCCAAGCAAGGAGAGTGAATCCCCCCAATCCAGTGAATAACTCAATCTCCTGAAGTAACTGATGAATAGAACCCGATGATGAAGCAATGCTGAATATGAATGATCCAACCTGATGGTGACTAGGGTAGATAGATTTTGCTACCGAAATACACCAGTTAGCTGAGTGCATGCACTCAACCCCAACTTATCTCCCTAAGCTCTCCAATTCGAATCCTCAAATCAATAATCATATAAGTATGTCTTTCCATTAGCTTTACCTTTCTTTTATAACTTTCACTTGTCAAACCTAACTTTGACCTAATTAGGTCACTTTACCTTCTAATTCGCAGTTGACTTGCATGCAGGTGTCTAGAGACTCAATCAGGTGCAGGCATCATGAAATAATGCTCGGATGTCATGCATGCAGGTGGCCTTTGGATCTGGTGGTCCCTATCTACCTACTGATGATATAATACCTATGCCAGAGACTGCATAAGGAATCCATCCTCAGTTGATTCCCTGAATGTCAGTGCTTGCTCGAACCTATGGGAATCATATAGGTTAGTGGGATGGTCTTCAGTGCTTAAGCAGAAGAGGACATTACAGAAGCATGGGTGCAGTCACAATGATTATGTTTTTCCATTAGTCATTTGGAGTAGAGATGGTTAGCAGAGTAGTGCCATAGCTCCAACAAAAGAAGGGTCTATGCAAATACATTTATGACTATTGATAACAATTTTACACCATATCTATAACAAGATACAATGACAACATGCCAATTATGTGTGCAATGACAATTATGACAAGTATCAATGCAATTGATAAAACATGAGCAAATTAGATACACAAAAAAGTTATGGATAAGTATATATGCTTCTCTTCACTATGTGTAATTAGTAAATTTAATGTGATACATCAATATAATAATTTAACACATTTACATCTATATGCTATATCCATAACAACTATATAAGATATTTATAACTAGAGACAAGGATAGCATGCCAAATAGTCTACGTGTGCAATGGCAATTATGGAAACTAGTGCAATTGATAAAGTATGTGAAAATTTGATATAAAAAAAGTGATGTTGACAAGTGATGTTCGACTACAAAGGATCATTCCAAAAGACCGAACACCTAAAGAAGCCGCTCACATAAACATATCACAGATCAACATGCTGATGTTTTCATGTGGTTTAAACCCTCGAAAGGGAAACACTCCACAACCCCAGCCAAATAACTACTTGAGGCAGTTTATTATGCAAAAGAAAGAAAGTTACAAATGAGCTTCTCATAATCGATCAACTAGCAAGTGACCCTCGATGCTCTTTAAATAGATATCATGTACCAATCGGGTGTTAAGCCACATACCAAAGGTAGTTATGATCTAAGATAAATTGAACCATCAGATCACTCTATGTCTAGAACATATCGTGATTGTCGGATTAGATATTTACAAATGCATACTAATGCATACTAAAGAAACACACTTTTCCTAACAGATATAATATAACAAGTTGATCTTAACTAACTCCTAAGTGTTTAATTATACTAACATCCCCCCTTAAGAACAACTTGGGATAGGATTGAAGGATTTGTAAAAGTGACACTATTAGGAGAAGGAAGGAGGCATTAGAGCCTATCCCCCCTTAATGACAAGTTCCTCAATTCCTAACATAGATCGAAGTTTAGAAAACTTCGCTTTTGTAAGAGATTTGGTGAATATGTCTACAACTTGATCATCTGTAGGGAAAAAGAGCACTTCAAGGACATGATCATGACTAAGCTTTCTTATGAGGTGCATATGTAGCTAAAAGTGTTTATTGTATTGATGTTGAACTGGATCTTTGGCGAGCTTGATGGCATTTTGATTGTCGCACCAAAGGGGAGTCAAATGCTCCTGCTGGAATCCAAACTTTGAAAGGATCTGTCGAAGCCATAAATATTCTTGATTGGCATTAACTATTGCACAATACTCTGCTTTACGCTGAAAAGAAAGAAAGAGCTTGTTGTTTCTTACAAGCCAAAGTGACAGGTTTTGAACCAAGATTGAAGACATAACTTGCAGTAGACTTCCGATCATCAGGATTTCCAGCCCAATCTGAATCAATGAAACCAACCAACAAAGGATTCCCCCCAGAACTTTAATGAATCCCAAACTGAATTGTACCTCAAATATATTGAAGCATTCTTTTTGCTGCTTTCCAATGACTTTCATGGGGAGTTTTCATATAGCGGGAAACACAACCAATGGCAAAGGAAACATCAGGATGGGTATGAGTCAAGTATAAGAGCCTATCAACAAGCTGACGATACAGGGTGGCATCAACTTCAGGTGAAGTGCAAGTGGCAGAAAGTTTGACTCCAGACTGGAAGGGAGAGGGGGCTAGTTTACAATCTTCCATGTGAAAGCGCCGAAGAAGGTCACAAGCATACTTAGATTGAGAAAGAAATATTTCTTCTTTGTTTTTCAAGACTTGGAGGCCAAGAAAATAATGCAAATGTCCTAAGTTTGGAATTTCAAAATTTCACTTAAGACTGGATTTCACATGGGCTAAAAGCTTAGGGTCGCTACCAATAAGAATAATATAATCAACATAAAGAACAAGGATGATGAGATTGTTTCCTACTTTCTTGGTATAGACATTGGGATCAGAATGGCATCTAGAAAAACCAGTGTCAAGGAGAAAGTTATCCATTTTTGCATACCAGGCTCGAGGAGCTTGCTTAAGGCCATATAAGGATTTCTTAAGGCGACATACATGACTAGAGTCATTCTAAACATATCCACGAGGTTGTTCCATGTAAATTTCCTCCTGCAAATACCCATGCAAGAAGGAAGACTTGAAATCCATTTGATGGACCTCCAATTTTTGTAAGGATGCAAGGGAAAGAACAAGGCGGATGGAGTTCATTTTGGCGACAGGGGCAAAGGTTTCATTGTCGTCAATTCCTTCAACTTGGGAAAAACCTTTGGCAACTAACCTTTCCTTGAGCCTTTCAACACTTCAATATGAGGCATACTTAGTTATGTAGACCCATTTACATTTGACAAGTTTTCTTCCTTTCAGAAGAGGGACAAGTTCCCAAGTATCATTCTCCACTAAGGAACCATATTCTTCATCCCTAGATGCATCCCAATATGGATTCCCTGAATCTTCTGTAAAAGTATCTCGATCATGATTCTCTGAAACTTGAGCTAAAAGAGAAGAGGATCTATGGAACTAAGAACGTGTTCGTCGTTGATCTCCAGGATCACCAGCAAGATCACTAGCTGCTTCGCATGTTGAACAAACCCATAGAGGAAGTGGTTGTGCTAGAGAAAAATGAGCAGGCGCAGGTGGATTTTCATCCTCACTGTCATCATAAAAAACTGGAATTGGAATGCTGTCAAGGAAGTTAGGAGTAGAAGAAGGCACAAGCTCCGAATTAGGATCGCAGGCCATAGATGGCACAAATGCCGAGTTAGGCTCATAGGCCAAGAGATTTTCATCAAATTTTACATCTCTTCTAATTATTATATCATGAGAATGTGGCTGAAGAAGTCTATAACCTTTTACATTTTTAGAATATCCAACAAATATGCACTTTTCACTTTTAGGCTGCAATGCTTTTCATTTTTCATCCAGAATATGAGCCCATGCTTCACTACCAAACACACAGAAGTGACTTACATTTGGTTTAATTTTACTCCATGCTTCTTCCAGTGTGATATCTTGTAAAGCTTTAGTGGGGGTGCGATTAACTATGTAATTTGCACAATTTATGGCTTCAACCCAAAATTGAAGACTTAGTCCCTTAGCTTGAAGCATAGAATTAGCCATTTCTTTTAAAGTGTGGTTCTTCCATTCAAGTACACCAATTTTCTATGGTGTATATGGAATGGTGTGTTGTTGTTGGATTATCTTTTCAGTGCAGAAAGTAGTGAACTTGTTGTTAACATATTCTCCTGCATTATCATATCTTAACTTAAGAATTTGATGACCAAATTGTTTTTCAACAAGGGACTTGTAGGCCAAGAACATGTTAAATACTTCGCTCTTAAATTTTAGGAAATAAACCCAAGTGTGTCTTGAGTAATCATCAATGAAAGTTAAGAAATATTTGAAACCAGAAAATGAAGCAGATGGAAGAGGACCACACAAGTCACTATGTACAATCTCCAAGGGGGCCGAGGCGTGCGTTTGTCAAAACTGTTCCGATGATGTTTTTCGAGTACACAACTGGAACAAACACCATCCCTGCAAGATACCATCGGAATACATGTCACCATATTTTCTTTACATAGTTGTTGCAATGAGCGATAATTTAAGTGACCAAATCGCTCATGCCAAAGTTTTCTCAAGTCATCACTATGAGCAACAAAAACTGAGGGAAAAGGCGATGACCCAAAGTTGTTAAACTTGTACAACCTAGTAATGTCATCAAAAATTCCAGTGGCTATGACATGCTTAGGATCTTTAAAATCCTTGATTACAACTTGGTGAGGTGTAAACATTACAATTTTACGTTCACCAAAATGAGTGATTTGATAGACTGACAACAAATTGCAGGAAATTCCTGGAACACATAGTACATTATCTACCAGAACTATTCCAGATCCTACAACACTAAGAGATCTATTATCACCAACAAATATTTTTTTGGTGTTACATTCATGCATAGTAGAAAATATGGCTTTATCCTTAGCCATATGATAAGATGCTCCAGAATCAATGAGCCACTCATTTGAAGTAGAAGAAGAAGATACATTATAGGAAAAACCAAAAGCATAAAGTGCATGTCTGTGAGACGAATATTCTGAAGACGAATCAAGGTTGATGTGGTGCTTCTTCATTGCTGCTTCCAAACCCGCCATCTTCTTGAAACATTTAGATTCATCATGATTATCTTTCCCGTAAAATTTTCAATGACGCTCAGTATTCTTGCCTTTTGGTTTGTTTCCTTTGTCATTTTTTGAAGAATAAGCTGGTTGAGAGGGTTTGGGACCCTTGTTTGGTTTATTATTGCGAAGTTTGGCTTCTTGGATGCTTGGAATTCTCTTTCTGTTGTGCCAACAAGGATTTGCTAGATGTATCTGCATTGCTAATCATTCTAAGATGTATGAGCTTATCCTGCTCTCTAATCAAAGAATCAAAAAAGGATTCAAGAGTAAGATCTTTATAGCTAGTTGGATCCAAGGATTCTTTCATGGAGTAAAATGTAGATACAAAAACATAATATGCAAATCCAAGTTTGGAAAGAATATGATAAATGCATTGCTTGTCTTCTCTTTTAATTTTTCATTATGCACATAAGAGTCTAAGAGTTTTGTACTTAGATAGATAATCTTGAATGCACGAAAAATCAGTTGGATTTAAGGAAATCAACTCATTTTCTAGTTGGTGATCTCGAATCTCATTGTGTTTACTAAACACAGATTCCAATTTTTCCCAAGCTTGATCTAGTTCATCAATTCCAAATATGTGGAATCGTAAATCAATAGAGATTGACATCCCAATCAATCCATAGGATTCATCACATTTATTGGCCCATTTTATTTTCTTATCAGCATCAATGGGCTGTGTTTATTTCCGTGAGGTAATTCAGTAAAGTACCATACTTCGTAGGACATCCTCCATATGATATTTCCATGAGAAATAGTTGGAACTAGTAATTTTATCACATGGGGCGGCCATACTATAAAATGAAGTACGTAAAAACAAAAACCAACAGTCTGGATGCAAAGATCTCGAAAAATCAGGCTATTTAAAAAAACAACACTGAAAACTGACTCCAGATGAGGAAGTTATGCTTGATTGAAAAATGGTTGCAGGTGACCCCAACATATACGAGACATGCAAAGGATTGACCCAACTGAAAAAAAAAGACCCCCCTTCTTCCCAATCTTAACCTTTTAAACCCACTTTACAATAATGTTGCTTTATGTCAACCACTTTTACAATAATGTTACTATAGATATAGCATGCAAAAAACTAAAAGACTTTAAGTGACTCACTTTTATAATTTAAGGGAGATGCACTTTTACAATAAAGTAACTGAAAAATAGAAATTACATTCAATTTCAAAAAAGTAACTAACAAGAAGACTTGAACTCAAGACCTCTTATTAAATAAAACAGTTTTTATCCAAGTGAGCTAATATTAAAAGGTATGCAAAATATGGAAAGGAGGAAGGTTTTTTTTTTTAATTATTTTGTCTCGAACTTCATGCTTTCAAAAAAAGACCTTTTTTCCTACAAATCGCTTCACGTAGTCTGAACAAAAAACAAAAAAAATAATATGCATCGAATTTGGGGTTAGACCTCGTTAATTTGCCTGGACAATATATGTTTTATCATTATTTTTGATTTGCCGTGATTGCATGAAGTGCACGGCAAAGAGCATACGCAGTAAATAAAAGCTTTTTTCTCCTGTTTCTAATTTTCCGAGATCACACAAGGTGCAATGCAAAGAGCATATGCAAAAAGAGAAGGAAACAACCCGAAACTAAAAACAAATACCAGATCTGAAAAGAAAATGAGAAAATTATTTTAAATAAAAAAAACGTCATTGTAACAATATACCTCTAGATCTGATAAAATGCAAGTATCTTGGGAAAACATAAGCCTTAAATGAAAATTGTTCCCCACTGGAAACAACGCTCCAGACGCAATAAAACACCTCTCACAACCCAAAAATGTATAGAAATTTCAGAACCATAAATCCTTTCACACAACTTCGGCAACACCGGTTCAAAATCTAGATCACCAACGAAAGCGACTCTTCAGAAAGGCTCTAATACCATGTTCGACTACACATGATAATTCCAAAAGATCGAACACCTAGAGCAGGCTCTCACAAAAACAGATCACACATCAACACACCAATGTTTTCACGTGGTTTAAACCCTCAAAAGGGAAACACTCCATGACCCCAGCCAAATAACTACTTGAGGCAGTTTATTATGCAAAAGAAAGAAAGTTACAAATGAGCTTCTCATAATCGATCAACTAACAAGTGACCATCCATGCTCTTTAAATAGATATCATGGACCAATCGGGTGTTGAGCCACAGATCAAAGGTAGTTATGATCTACGAGAAGTTGAACCGTCAGATCACTCTATGTCTAGAACATATTGTGACCGTCGGATTAGATATTTACAAATGCATACTAAAGAAACACACTTTTCCTAACATATATATTATAACACGTTGATCTTAACTAACTCCTAAGTGTCTAAATATCCTATCAAGTGATAGAAATGGCTATGTGCATGTCCAATTATCAAGAATTGACGAAACAGTCCGCATGGAGTCTTGTCTTTATTTCATATGTGCAACCCTTAGGATCCTCCTGCAATTAAATAACCTGCCAATAAACTTCCCATCGGGCTCCAACAATCGAACAGTGCAAATAAACTCTTGCTTAAAGGTGAATAGTATTTTGTATTGGATCAAGACCATAATTACTTATTATGAAGTTGCATGTCAATCAATTAGGCAAGCGCCTTCCTTGATTCCTCTTGTGATGTGAAAGCTAATAAATCTGCACTTAAAAAAGAAAAAACAAACCTTGTCCTGGTTTCTCCTTGCATATTTTATAATAACAAATTAAAAAAAAAGACACACAAATATGTTTTAAAACATAATTTACACATAAATGCATTCCAAATAGTTACAGGGAAGATGAATAAATTTTACAGAAAATATAGCTCAAAATAAGAACTCTCCTTGTTTCTCCTTGCAAATTTTATAGCAGATAATTTAAGAAAAAGACACACCAATATGCCATTGCAAACAACACTATAATAGAATTTCCAGTGTAAAAGAACCACATCAACAAGAAATACATATTTCGCAATTTTGTCAATGTCTTTGAGAATGTCGCAATATCAAAATCAGGGTCTTCCAAGGTGAACTTGCAAATCCAAAGTGTTGGGAACTATTGCAACAAAGACAAGCACACAACTATTTTGACACTATCCCAATATTATTTGTAGGTTCTAGGGAGTTAGGAATACTCATTTCAATAGGTCTAACCATCATAAGTAATTAGGTAAGACTGTTTTTTTAAACACAATAAGTGAGAAAATAAAATAAACAAGAAGTAAATATTGGTTGCCTTTGATGTGAGCGTGATGCATATGGCTCTAACGAGAGGCCTATGGACATCTTGTTTTGTTTTGCTGGTTAGGATCCTAGTTGGAAGTTTACCGACATGTTGTTTAATTGCAAGAGGGTATGTACATGCCTGCAAGGATGGAGGTTTGGGCGTTGTTAGAGTTAAGGTGCGGAGGATGGCGTTTAATGGGCACCTGTGTGGATGCATGTTGGACCAACTCATAAAGCTTAGAGAATTAAATCTTAGCAAATGCCATGAGATACTAGACTCTCCAGGTATGGAAAATATAAGATTTTCAGAGAAGCAAAATGATAGTAGATGCAAAAAGCTCCAGACTTTAGAAACACCGATGAAGCTCACAAAGCTTACATAACCAAATGTTAGTTTATGCCATGAAATAACAGATCTGCTAGTGAAGGAACATTTGTCTTCATTGAATATATTGAATGTTGGTGGATGCCAAAAACTCCAAAGCATGCGAAACTTAGCCCAGCCTATGAAGCTTGACAAAAATAGATGTTAGTAAATGCCCTGATTCACTAGCTGGGATCATACCAAGGTTAGGGAAACTAACAATTCTTAGAGATCTATATGTTAGTAATTTCGATGGCATACAAAAACTAGTAACTATGTAAAATTTGACTTCTGTTAGGAAACTGAAACCTAGTGGATGTGTGAATACCAAACTGCTATGTTGTTTGTATGATCGCAAGATGTTACATTTTCGGGCTTTTGAAAGGTTGTTCCATGATTAGGCTTTGATAAAGGCACCTCAAAAGTTGGGGCAACTGTTTGGATTGGCCCGTGTCTATGTTGAAGTTTGTGTGATTGTAGGAAACTCGATGTGCTTGTGTTTGATGTGGAATTTGTGTCATCTGCTTGTATTTGATGTGGGCGTGTTGCGTATGACACGCTCTCAAGCTAAAAAAATAGATCAAGTCCATCTTGCTGAATTGTTGATCAAAGATGGTATGACAATAAATGATACTACAATTGTATGTGCATCAACAATTTGACAAAATTTTCTCTTATTGTTTAAAGTTTACATCTATATTCAAAATCTTTTAGCTAATTTTCATTTTTCCTTGATCTTCTAACATGACACAAAACTTTGTAGTTACAACTGAATGAAATTTATGCTGCACTTTTCTCAAAATCCAGTCAGGATCTATTGGCAGAAACTCTGCCAATTTATATTTTTAAGAGTGTAGTTAGAATTGGATCAAAAGGATTGCAGCTCTTGCACTTTTCCCTTGCAACATTCCTTGATGAGATCAAAGATGATTATGCAAAGGCATATTTTCTATTGTACTTCAAGCAAAGACACATGCAAGTATTCCATATCCAATTGTCATTGTCTATCTTTTCATTGGAGCATATTTTAATGCAAGCGTTGTATTGCAAAATCAAGTTTAGTATAGTCCAAAATTTGAACTATCAACTACAATTGCATAGTTTCCAATCAAAACAATGGAAAACATCACCTAACATTAATTCCCTTGCTATAGATACAAGGGTCAATATGGCTTGCCACGAACGTAAATGATTTATGTGCATGCATATTTATTTTGTATATATTATTTAACCTTTACTCACTCTTTAGATAGACCATATACAATTTCTAATCGACCCAATGCAATTTGCTTGTTGTCTCCTTGATGGCTTACTCCGCCAACTAGAATGGTTTTTCCCACTTATCTAAGCTGGTTGGGATAGGGTTTTGCTCATGGAATTCCTTGCTTGCGAGGGGGCATACTAGGAAACAATTCTACATTTTATTGTAATAGGCTTCTCAGATTTAAGAAAGTTGTTTCCTATTTCTTTTTCAGGGCTGATCGAGAGTGATTACACTGCCATAAAGTGTGCAAGATGTGTTCTTCAGGCTGCAATACTGCCCAGGATTTTTCCTTTTTTTATGCCTTTATTGTTGAATTAGGACACAACCATAAAAAAGATGGGGGTGACAGAGAATTCAAATAATTATAATGTGAATGAAGTTGCTTGGGCACAATATGAACTTGTTGTTGAACTTTATAATTGTTCTTTCTTAAGTGCTTATACTAGTCTCTCATGCACTCATAATGTTAATGCTTATATTGTTGTGGTTATTATAATTCTATTAGAAAAGTGCAGTGCACACGGTATTTGTATATCATTAATAACTATATGTTGGTAATTAGAATTGCAACAAAGACAAAATACCTGGAGGGAATTCTTGTATACCTAAACACAACATGCTTGATATTCAAATACATGAGCCATTTAATATATATGCTCATAATTTTGTAACTGTGTCTTGCTCCACATGCAATGGAAGCTCACACAACTTAGAGAACCCAATCTTAGGGATTGTGATGAGATAAAGGAATTGTAATAGGGATTTCATTGCTTTATGTTTTGTTCATCTACCTATCCATATGTAGATGTATAGAGTGCTAGGAGGCTACTAGGTACGAAATCTAGGGTTAGCATGAACACATCTTGTTGCATTGAATGATCCCATGTGTGGGGTGTTAATGCTATCTTTCTCGACTTTTCACCGGGTTTGAAGGTTTGCGTTGCTCTTCTTTTTGAGTTTTATTTGCACTTGCGCTGCTTGTAACTCGCTCTTGGAGGACTTTTTCCATTTCAATTGCTCTCTGAGGAGTTTGTTTTACTAGATAGGAGCCCCATGGGACGTGCAACAGTGCAAAGTACACAAGCCAATGGTTTCATCACATGCGTTGAATTCTATACATTGATTTCTGAAGTAGCATAATGGATATTTTATTGTTCATCGTAATCAAAGGATATGATGAGATTTGTCCCATAATGGTATTGACAGCCTTGGGATTTGTTTTAAAATTTTGTTTTTTTTTGGAAGAAGGCCAACATGGCATGTTGACGTGGCTACATGATAGCCCGTTCATTGGTTAATGGTTGCAAACTAGAAAAATCTAGCATATACAAAATATAGGGTTGGCATGAACACATATTTCCCCATTGAATGATCCTGTGCATCGGGTGTTAATGCCAACTTTGTCAACTTTTCACTCAGTTTGGAGGTTTGTCCACACTAGTTCCAAGCTACAACATATTTTTTTGCTTAATTTGCAAAGTTTTTTGCATGAATCAAATTTGATTAAGGCACCTTAGAAGTTGTAGAGGTGGTTTGCATTGAGATCTATTGACCTTGAAGATGGTAGCTTGTTGCAATTCACTTAGCTTAAGATTTTGTTGCAATGTAGCTCACATTGCAGTTTATTTCTATCGTAATTGATAAATTCATTACCTCTCCAATGGTCCAGGATCCATCAATGGAGGATATATGCTTTTATAATAGCAAATGGACTATTCTCACTAGAGAAATCAACAAAATCCAAGAGAAACTATTGTTAAACTAATTGGACAATTTCACATTAAAGTCCCGGAGAGCATCCATTCTAAGATTATGTGTTGGAAATTTTCCAAGGCATTGAACCTAGAGGAATAAATGTTAGGACAACTAACGACACTTAGAGAACTATATGTTAGTGAATTCCATGGAATACCAAATTTGATAGCTATGGGACACTTCACTTCTTTCGAGAAATTGAAACTTAGTCAATGTGAAAAATATCAAGACCATACGAGGGTAGGGAAAGCTCACAAAGCTTCCAGAACTAAATATTACTATTGTGAAGCAATATAAGCCTCCCTACTATAATTGTATGTATATAGATGGGTACATGAACAAAACATGAAGCAATAAAAGCCCTTTTAATATGTAATAGTGTAGGCTCGAATGCTCAACAACCATCAATTCTTGTATCTCATAACAATTGATAAGATCAAGTTCTCTAAGCTTTGTGACCTTTCAAAATCCTTGCATGCTCTCAAGCTAAAATGATAGATCGAGGACAAAGGATGTGCCTTGGAATGTAACTCAAGTAAAAAGGATGTAAAGAGCTATATTGTAGTTGTTAGGAATTTGTAGAGAGTGTGCAAAATTAATATTGTTAAATCTTTTCAAATAAGATGGAAATAGAAAAAATAAATACTGTTAAATCCACAAATTCCTTGTTATGGTGTGTGAATCATCAGTCCTCGAATCTCTAATGAGAATCCTCATCAAGCTGAAAAGAAGAACAACTCCCATCAGGAAAAGGTTCCTAGTCCACATTTTCTTCACCAATTTCTGAAAAACTATATGAAGCTTCCTTGTGTCTCCCTTTGTTTCTCCTCATGTCTCTCTTTTAATCCTTTGACAAGAAGTTAGAGGTGCTTGGGAACTAAAATTTAGTTAAGATATCTAGTTAGGACAAATAAATAAGGCAACTTAATTTAAATATAAAATATGATAAAGGAATATTATATAAATAGGTGGGATCCCCGTCATATCCAATATAATTTCCCATTAATCAGCTTGTTCCTCCAAACATAAAATGTGAGATATACCAACAACCGAAATAATTTAGACATAAAGTGCAAGGAAAAATTATAATAAGTTCCATATTGCATCAAAAACTATCAAAACTTGTCAAACATGATTACGACTCTGCCCCTTTTTAAACATAATCCAAAAATGTCTATGCATCAGTAAAAAATAAATAAAAGTGTTTCTCATCAAACCAAACTAAAATGCATATTTTTTGTGAGAGGCAACTATTCCTTTTTCACTCTCTTGAGGAGTATCCTTTCTGCTTGACTTCCCTCTTTGTTTTGTTGATTCCACTGCTCGATTAGTTGATTGCACATCACTTGGAGTGATGCCTCTTGTTCCAACTTTAACCTTTAGCAGAATGGGATCAAATGTAACCGAATGAGACAAAGCTTTAGAGGAGGTTGACTTGGTAGCCTCTGCAGGACTTTTTCCTTTGGACCTAAGTGGATAACTAGGATATTCTTTGGGTATATCAACATGTTGCTAGAATTGAGCCTGAGAAGCTATAGAAGCTACTCGATGATTAGCATTCTGCTCAAGGGGTGGAGGTTGAGGCAATGACAGTGAAAGGGTGGACCATCCACGAATACCTAATGGATGCTTGAGGACAATCTAGTTCCATCCATCATTACTTTTAGGCTTAAGCTGCATGGATACATGCAAAGTAACATGTATTCCAAGGATGCTTTGGTAAGACTGTACAGGATGTCTGACACAAGGTTGGGAAGCTGGGAGATGGCATTGACGGGATAAATTCAGAAAGCCAGTTTGCAAAAATCTAATTAAATTCCTTAGTCTGCATCAAAATGTATAGAGAACCTCGATATTTTATTTCCACCTCCTTTCCAAAGAGGTTGTTGGCCTCTTCCCTGATTCCCTCTCTTACCCCTATTATCTCTATTGCCCCTATGTCCTCCTCTACTGAAGAATCTCATCTATATGGTCATGAGAAGCATAATTAGCACATATACACAACAATAAAAGGATATGCCAAATAATATTGCAACTTAAGACAATTCATCAATGGCTCTGTATCAAGTAGCAATCATACATGCAATCATATTATAAAGGGAACATAGAAATATGAACACTACAACATACTTGAACATTCTTATTTTCAATACTGATAACATTTGAATACGTGAATATTTTCTTTTTTAACATGGGAAAAATGGTTTATTGGGAAAGCGAGGGGAAGTGAGTGGATAAACTGGTGAAAGCAAGTGAAGGGAATGACCACTGTGAATTTTGACGAAGAAATACTTTATTATTGCCTTAACATTTCACACAGTCATTTGTTATGATTGACATTCTTTCACTTATTCCATCATCCAAACATGTAAATAACCATTTCCTCTTTTCTTAAACATAACCAAACCAAACTCTATATTCAAATGAACATTGACCAGTTAAGCACTTTTGAAAAACCAAGCAAAACAATCCTGATGAATTACATATCAGTCATTTGAAGCTACAGGTGCATCATCTTTTAATCAACATTACATAAAAATACACAAGGCTTATCATACAAAATGATTTCAACTTGAATTTGAGTCACATATAATGAAACATGCCATGCATAGCCATCAACATGGGCTTCCACATTTCCATAAAAAAAGTCATTCCATTTTAGATTTGTGGATGAAGTTCAGAAATTGATGCATAATCGAAATATGAAGAAAACATTGACAATTTTTCTAGCAAGTCAAATGTACAAGTGGCTCAAAACAAAGACCTTCATAATTCCTTTTATACTTGTTGAGTTCCATAGGTATGTTCAATCCTTCATGAGAATCATACAAAGCTTAAGCCTGCTTTTCAATTACCCACATCACTTCAAATACTGAATTCACAACCAACTTATGAAACAAAGCCTTTATTCAACATTTTTCATTCAAGGGAAAAGGAACAGGGAAGAATACAAGCCGTCTGCACCCTCAATCAAGCCAAGAATTCATTACATTGCAAACTAAATACTTGATATAAAAAAATATTGTTCAGCTACATACCTTTCAACACTTAGAACCCTCCTCAGATATCTATGCAGTTACAGTCCTCCAAGAGCGAGTACAAGCAGTGCAAGTGCAAAGAAAACTCAGAAATATTGGTGACACAAACCTCCAAACTGGGTGAAAAGTTGATAAATTTGGCATTAACACCTGACGTACAAGATCATTCAATGCTGCAATATGCATTCACGCCAACCCTATATTTTGTAGTTGCTAGCTTTTACCACTTTGCAACCATTAACCAATGAAAGAGCTATCATCTAGACACATCAACATGCCATGTCTACCTTCTTCCATAAATAAAACAAACTTTTGAAACAAAGGCCAAGGATGCCAATGCCATTATGAGACAAATCTCATCACATCCTTTGATTACAATTAACAATAAAATATCCATTATGCTACTTCAAAAATCAGCGTATAGCATTCAATGCATATAACAAGTCCACCACCTTTTCATAAGGTTCGAAAAATACTGCAACCCTCCCACCAAGGCTATATGTAACACACCCACAAGCAGATGACACAAACCCCACATCAAACACAAGTAAACTAAGCTTAAACTTCTTGTCATCACAAAAACTCCAACATGGACACGTGCCAATCCAAAGCCCCGCTCGAACTTTTGAGGCGCCTTTATCAAAATCCTAACCATGGAACAACCTTGTAAAAGCCCGAAAATGTGGCATCTTTCCATCTTACTGCCAACCTAATAGCCCCCAAAATGATCGCAATATGTCACACAAAATGATTTCAACTTGAATTTGAGTCACATACAATGAAACATGCCATGCATAACCATCAACATGGGCTTCAACATTTCCATAAAAAATTCATTCCATTTCAGATTTGTGGATGAAGTCCATAAATTAATGCATAATCAAAATATGAAGAAAACATTGACAATTCCAATCTTTAAAGCACAATAAGACATATCACCGATAGACAACCATTGTAGATTCCACAACCAACAATATATTTTCAATCAAAGAGAACATGAATCAAGCTCCTCGAGGCAAGAGAAAAAACAAATAGAGGCAACAATTCCCATAACTGAAACAACGAGTCTGCTTATCTTTCAATCTCTATAAAAATTGATTCTTAGATCCAAAATGAAATCCTGAGATTTCAAATGTATGCATGGGACTTCCAAAGATAAAGACAAAGTCTTTTGCACTCAATTTTTAGAGTGCAAGTTACAGGTTAGGGTTCAAAGTTTAAATCCAACCTTGCAGTATACAACAGCAAGCTTAGGGTTAGGGTTAAAAGTTTAAAGCCAACCTTATAGTATTCACAATCTAAAAGAAAACCACGAGCTCTTCTAAAACTGGTATTTTGAAACAACATTCAAGTCAATTACTTGCTGATGATGAAAGCAATTACAAGCTTTTACAAACTTTGGTTGATTTCTTTTTAGAGCAACAATGCATGCGAAAAGGATAAAACATAGTAGAATATCATACAAAATAGTAAATTTATCACAGGTTGAATGACCACATTGATCATGCATAGGAGAAAATGAACCATAACTATAATCAAGATTCAACACTGATTTTCAATTACCCACATCGCTTCAAATACTGAATTCATCACCAACTTTTGAATTAAAGCCTTTGTTCGACATTTTCATTCAAGGGAAAAGGCACAGAGAATAATACAAGTAGATCTCACCCTCAACAGATCCAAGAATACATTACATTGCAAACTATATCAAAATATTTCTAAGCTACATATCTTTCAACGCTTAAAACCCTCCTCAGAAAGAAATGGAAATAGCAACAGTCCTCCAAGAGTGAGTTACAAGCAACACAAGTGCAAAGAAAAATAAAAAAGAATGGCAACACAAACCTCCTAACTAGGTGAAAATTCGAAAGTCAGCATTAAAACCTCACACACAAGATCATTCAATGCGACAACATACGTTCATGTGAAACCTAGACTTTGTAGCTGGTAGATTTTTCCACTTTGCAACCATTAACCAATGAATGTGCTATCATCTAGCCACGTCAACATGCCATGTTGACCTTCAAGTCCATAAAAAATGAACTTTCAAAACAAAGGCCGAGGCTGTCAGTGCTATTATGGGAAAAATATCCTCATATCCTTTGATTACCGTGAACTATAAAATTTCCATTATGATCCTTCAAAAATCAACGTATAGCATTCAATGCATGCAACAAGTCCACCACCTTTTCATAAGGTTTGAAAACCACTACAACCATCCCATTGGGGCTATAAGCAAGATTCCCCCAAGAAGATGACACAAAGACCACATCAAACACATGCACACAAACTCCAATGCAGACATGCGTCAATCCAAACCCTCGCTCCAACTTTCGAAGCACCTTTATCAAAGCCCAACCATGGAATGACCTTGCAAATCCCAAAAAATGTGGCATCTTGCGATCATATAGACGACTAATAGGTGCCAAAATGATCGCAAGATGCCATAGACATAATAATTATATCAATAATAAGGTATTTTTTTTTAATGTTACTAACCTTAATCATTACTAATAATGAGACTTAGGTATTAGTGTGAAATATTCTATTGTGGTTCTTGGATCTTCCCAACCACCTCATGCCATTAGCATCTATATGTATAGAAACAAGGAATATTCAAGTCAATGTAGGAAAGAATCCCAATAATGAAGTAAGTGATCTGATCTTTGACGAAGAAACTCCTCTGCAATCGTGTGGAGAAGGTGATGGAATTAAAACTAAAAGTAGGAAGGTTATTTTATTAAGTGAAATACAAAAATGGAAGAAGATTAAGATGATTATTAACACTATAGTGTTTTAGGATATGATACATAATGTTTCAGGATAAGCTACATAAGAAGGCTTGGAAATTCATGATATTTTAAGGCCATGATATTCAGGAAATTCTTTTTATAGGCAGTATTATAAGGCCTTTGAGCTCCTCCTTCGGGACATTGTTATTAGGCAAGCAATAAGTCAATTCAAGCAACACGACACTTTCATTTTTTTTGAAGTTGGTTTTAAATAAGTTTTGTGAACTAATGAGATTATATCCCATCATAGTTGTTGTTCACCAATAAAAAAATTGAAATGATGGAATTTCAATTTTTTGAAAAATGTATAATATCCTACTTACAACAAGTAATAATAAAACACACATTAACACCAATCTTCTCAACCAGTGTAGTCTCTTTACCTTCTTGGTTTTTGTTATTATTTATGACCACCTCATGCCAACCACCTCGTGCCATTGGATTTTGGTTTTTCCTTATAACAACCTCATGCCATTGGCATCAACATGTACATAAATACACACACTACACTATTTGAAAATAAAACCCACCAAACAATGATTCTAGATTTCACTTTCATAATTTATTTACATGCATCTTTACAACCTCATCAACACCCCCTCCTTCAGCAGAGTGTGGTTATGGAGGGTAGTAATGGTGCACATGATGCAATATTAATTTTAGCAATGATTAAGAAGTAATTTTGGTATTCTTTAGAAGTCTTTGATATGGTAAATTCAAGTTTAAGAGAGTTTGTGATTATTGTATGTAGCTTATAACATTCAAATCATATTTTTTTTTGGTTCACTTAAGGAGATGCAAGCAGTTAAAGGTGTTAACAACTTGCACATGGCTTCAACTGCTATCACAAGTACAAATAAACAACAATCATTACCATAAACATGAACATCATTGATTGTAGAGACTGAAATCTTGGCCAAGGTGATCATAACATGACTTGTTTCACCAACTCAATAAACTACTATTGATAGTATTTTCCTTTTTATTACGATTAGCATTAGCAAATGAATTTCTCTAATTTGAAACTTATAAACTTGGCTTCAATTTTGGTCCCCCCTTCTCCATTCATCCATGATAGCAATCTCAATCTTATTGTGATCCATGCATGCATTCATGGTGAATTATCTTGTGCATTTTCAAAGAAAATTCTTGGAGGTGGATCTCGACTCAAACATTTCACCTCATTGTTAAATATTGTTGTTTTTTTTTGGTTTTGTTTTGTGGCCTACATTTAAATTTGGTCTACAATTTTGTTTGATTGACAAATTTCCCCATAACTAAGTTGTGTGTGTTTATGGGTTTTCAACAATTTTGGATATTGTAGGAATTAATTATTTTGAAATTGTTGGATATTATAATTACAAATTCAAGTTTCTTATTAGAAAAATGTTTTAGACTACAACAAGAATGTATTAAGAACAATTGTAAAGCCACAACTTTTTTGTTCTAGGAAAAAATGAAAGTCCTCTTTAATGCACTTGTTATTCCATATATCTTATGTGCTCGTGAAATTTGGAGTAGCAACATTTCTAGAGATACAAAAACATTTTATAGATTATAATACTAAAATTAAGAGCAATACCCCCTATCCAATTCTCTTATTAGAGGGAAAACTTAGACCCATTAAGAGTACGGCTACGACGTGTAAGGAAAACGTGGTGCACTAACAATTTCTACGACATTATTTTCAGCACTTTCTTCTTCTTGGGACAAGATATGTTCCATCATAGGAGTTTTTTCTTCTTGGCATGAGGCCCTCCTCCTCTTCCTCTTGTTTCTCATCTTTGTGACATTTCACCACAGTTTTAGTGGCAAAGTTTTTATTAGAAATGGATGCATGTGGCAATGGTTGTTGCTTTTTCGTCTTCTTATCTTTCTTTTGTTGGTGGGTGGTGGAGTTGAAGTATTTAACTCATATTCATATTTTGATTCAAAGGAAGTTGACAAAGGATCATTTGTTTATCCCACGGTGGAAAGTTGGTTGTAATATGCCTTGTGGCCCTCATTAGAAGAAATGGACAATGCTTCCGCAGTTTCGGAGCAATTCGCCGAATGCTTCCGCAGTTTCGGAGCAATTCGCCAAATGCTTCCGTAGTTTCGGAAGACATTCGGGAATTATTTCCGAAACAGACTTAAACAAAATTTTCAAAACTCTTGAAACAATTTTCGGATTCTTCTTTCCTTGCGACTGCAATTGGATTTGGCCCATAGAGGCCCAATGCTGCAACCAGCAGCTCTGATACCAACTGTCATGTACCCACCTGTTGACCCAATGCAAGGAAGGGAACATGATGACGAATTCAGGGCTTTCACATGATCTCAGCCCATTAGTTAGATTCATATAAATAAAAGGTGAATGTGCAGATGTAAAACAAATCAACTATGCACAGCGGAATTAAAACAACATCCACACACGCTTCATGCTCATCTAGCATATCAACATAATCATTAATTAAACATTGCAGAAGTAAATACATAGACAAAGCACTTATCTTCATTATGCAACTGCCCCAAGCAACTAGCTATGTCGCTGCAACGTTCCACCCAACCATAGGCTCTTCGACAGCTTATACTAAGTCCGTCCGAAGGCCACCCCTGAGCTGGGCATGATTCTCACAAGAAAAGGGAACATTCCAGCTCACACGCAGTCCATTAACCATTTCGTCTCAGCCAAGCCAGTTCAACTGGGTTTATCAAGCTACACTTGAACAATGGATGCTTATTCTCAAGCTCGAGCCAGAACAATCGATTACCCATTACCCATACCCCAACATACTCTTTCTTCTCACAACAAAACGATCATTGACAGGGTTACACATTTACAACAGAGTTGTTCACAAAACAGGGTCCACATTGGCTCTTCCAACTCGTGGTTCACCCAAGCGAACTGTGGAATTTCAATTTCAACCCCAGGGAGCAAAACCGATTTCTCTCCACTGGTTAGGATCCTTTCCAATGGTTTAAACGACCTCCAGGAAGACTCACAAATGTTCTGTTTTCTTCCTCACTGGTAATCAATACAAAAACGCCCCTTCCCAGGTAAAAAGATGAAGGAAAAACCAGAAAACCATGGAGGAAAATGCCCAGGAAGCTAGAGCTGCGTGAGAGAGCAAGACTGATGGTTGCCTAATGGCTTAGAGAGCAATTTCGTGGCTCTTTTCTTGCCCAAGGAGACAAACACGTTTTTCCATAAAGGGTGGCTTGCCCATACCTGAATTTGGACAGCCATACCTCTCCATTCCCAAGGCATTAACTACCTCAACCAACTCTTGGGAGAAATCAATGGTTGGGTACAAAAGTCAACATGGGTAGTTGAGGGTTTGATGGGTTCCCTCATTGACACTTGGCTTGAATCTATTGGCTCAAGGGTTTGAATGTTCCCCCCCCCAATTCCTTGTGAAATCATGCCCCCATCTCTTTGTTGCATTGCATAGCTAGTTGTGGGTATTTTTATTAAGATGCATATTACATGGTATTTGAATTTCCAATGTGCATTGCTAGCATGCAAATCATATGCATCACTAAATCGATGGCGGGGCCTTGGCCTTGAGCTCCTCACCATGATTTCATAACAATATTACATAATTTATAATGTTATTGCCATGGGGTCAAACTAGGGACATTACACAAAGGTTTTATTAGAAATGGATGCATGTGGCGATGGTTGTTGCTTTTTCGTCTTCTTATCTTTCTTTTGTTGGTGGGTGGTGGAGTTGAAGTATTTAACTCATATTCATATTTTGATTCAAAGGAAGTTGACAAAGGATCATTTGTTTATCCCACGGTGGCAAGTTGGTTGTAATATGCCTTGTGGCCCTCATTAGAAGAAATGGACAATGCAGGTTGGATTTGTATTGGTTGTCCATTAGATTTGGACAAAGTGATTAAGTTGTTTTCTATATACATTAATGGCCTTTGGTATGCTATCTAATATGAGATTAACATGGTGAGAATTTGATACATTTCGAAGGCATACCAATGTAATACCCCATTGTTAAGCCTTGGACTTATGGTTATTTGATTGTTGATGTGACTATGGACTTTGATGTTAATATTATTGTTATTATTATCGTTGCTGATGATTGTTATTAATTAAATAAAATTTCCTCAGCGGAGACAACTAAAAGAGTATGGGAGGCCATGGTTCCACAAGTGAGGGGGTTGGGGTTTAGTAGTTGTTGCTCACCCTCACATTGTACAACAAACCCTACTTTTGATTATTTTTGACTTGGGAGATACTTTGGAGCTTGGATTATGGTTTAGTGGACCCCTTTCTACCTTATGCACCCTCCTTAATGGTTTTGTGTGTCCCACTTGGTAAGTGTGCCCTCATGAAGAGATTATTTCCTATTTTCATGCATCCAAGTCATTTATGAGACTCTATTCCTCCTAGTGCGCCCTCTTGATGAGAACCTTTCCTATTTTTGTGCCTCTAGCTCATCAATGAGCCTCCATCACTCCTCATGCGCCCCCCTTGAGTTATTTTTGGTTTCCACTCATCCATTTTTTGTGTAACTCCTCCTCATGAAGCTATTATGGGTTAAGTAACCTCCACTTGAGCCTCCACGCTCCCTAATTCGAGTTCCCCCTTCATGATTGAGTGGTCCACACACTAATTTGAGTTTCCTTGGTGGAATTCGAGTTAGATATATTATGGTTGATGTAGCTAGTGTTTTCACACTAGTTGGTGCTAAAAAAACACCTTCTAAGACTTATGGAAGTCTTAGTAACAATTCAAGTGGAAATGCAAATAAAAAAATAATAAAGAAAACTTACTATAGTAAAACCCTGTAATGAACAGTAAAATAAATTCTACACTACGTAAAGAAAATGCATACACAATAAATCTAATCTAATGTATTTTTCTCTTTCACAATAAAGGTCGTGTGACTCAAGAGGCCCTCGAACAAGTCCAAGGCATACTTCTAGCATATTTGAAGGAAGAAAGAAATCCAAAGGAATTACATAGGGAGAATTTAGGAAGGCAAGGCCTCCCACATTTGATGGAGAAGGAAATACTGGCCAAGAAGTAGAGGCATGGCTTCTTGGGATGAAGAAATACTTCAGGATTCATGATTATTCATGAAATGAAAAGACCATAATTGCCATTTACAATCTAAATGGCAGAGCTTCAATTTGGTGGGAGCACCTCATACAAGTAAACATGATCAGTGAAATGAGGATTAGTTGGGAGAAATTTAAGAAGTATTTCAAGGAAAAATACCTTTCTGGTAGGTATTATGACAACAAAAGGAAAGAATTCAATGAACTCAAGTTGGGACATAAATCTATGGAAGAACATGTCCATAAATTTTTTGGAATTGTTGAGGTATGTGGACTATATCAAAGATGAGAGGGTAAATATCCAATGCTTCCCTGGAATTCTACCCCAAAATTTTAGAGATAGGATTGAGTTTTTTAATCCACCAAGTCTTGATGAAGCCATTAGGATGGCAATGCATTGCTATGAGAAGCGAAAAGGAAAATCAAAGGTTCACCCAGCATGGAAATGAAAGCCAAGAGGGAGGTTTGATCAAAGGAAAAGTGGATTCAAGCCACCATTCAACAATCAACCAAGAAATTTCCCACAGGACCAGCAAGCATGAAGTGGATTCAAGCCACCATTCAACAATCAACCAAGAAATTTTCCATAGGGCCAACAAGCACGAAGTGGGAACATGCCAACAGTTGTAGCAGAAAAAACATTAAAATGACCACTTCAATGTTGGGGATGTGGAGGAAACCACATGCTTAAAGATTGTCCACAGTGGAAGGAGAATACCCAGATCTTGCACAACTTAGAAGGAGACACTACAATGGAGGATATGGAAAGGGAAACGCCTCAAATTTATGCAGTATTGGATAATCATCAGGCATACCATCAATCAACATTGGTGAAAGTTGAAGGTAAGATTGTTAAGCAATCTATTTATGTTTTGATTGATCCAGGATCTACTCATAGTTATGTTTCCCCAAAATTGGTTGAAGGTTGTTCTCTTGGGAAAATGAAACACATTAAGTCTTGGATAGTTCAGTAACCATAGGGACCAAGATAAAAGTGACTGAAGTAGTGACAGAGTGCCCCATGGATTTGAATGGATTCCTCACGAAAGTAAATTTGAATGTCCTACCATTAGGACCTTATGATGCTCTAATAGGTATGGATTGGTTGGAAAGGCATAGAGCCAAGATATATTTCTATGAAAAGGTACTTGAATGCACCGATGAAGAGGGAAGACCAAGATTGGTAAGAGGAATTCCCAAGCAAGTCTCAGTAAGACAGATCTCAACCCTGCAATTGAAAAAGTTTTATAAGAATGGTTGTCAATTATATGCAGTTCACGTATCATATTCATCAGAGGACAAAGGACCAAGGATAGAAGACTTCCAGTTGTTGCATGAGTTCAAAGACGTGTTTCCAGATGAAGTGCCTGGATTGCCACCAAAGAGAGATATTGATTTTAACATTGATCGTGTTCTAGGGGAAGCGCCAATTTCCAAAGCTCCTTATAGAATGAGCACACCAGAATTGATAGAGTTGAAGATGCAACTAAAAGAATTAATGGAAAAGAAGTATATTAGGCCAAGTGTATCTCCTTGGGGAGCAATGGTGTTATTTGTCAAGAAAAAGGATGGGAATTTAAGGTTGTGTATTGATTACAGGCAGCTAAATAAAGTGGCAGTCAAGAATAAGTACCCATTGCCAAGAATTGATGATTTGTTTGATCAAATGAAGGAAGCTAAAGTGTTTTCAAATATTGACTTAAGGTCTGGCTATCATCAAGTGAGGATAGAAGAAGAATACATTCACAAGACAACTTTCTGGACAAGATATGGCCATTATGAGTTCACAGTGGTGCCATTTGGTCTTACCAATACACCTGCTACATTCATGTGTCTCATGAATAGTGTCTTTAGCAAGTATTTGGATACGTTTGTGATAGTGTTCTTGGATTAAATTCTCATTTATTCAAAGAATGAAGAAGAGCATGATGAACATCTAAGAATGGTGTTGCAAGTTCTTAGAGAACACCAATTGTATGCAAAGCTGAGCAAGTGTGATTTTTATCAAAGGAAAGTACAGTATTTGGGTCATGTCATCTCAGAAGAAGGAATTGCAGTGGATCCAGAAAATATTGAAGCCATAATGGATTGGCCTACTCCAAAGAATGTTACATATGTTAGATCTTTTATGGGTCTTGCAGGCTATTATAGAAGGTTCATTGAAGGATTTTCCAAGATAGCTCATCCAATTACATCATTGCAGAGGAATAATGTCAAATTTGTATGGTCTGAGAAATGTGAGAAAAGATTTCAGCAGTTAAAGAAGTTACTTACTAGCGCTTCTGTTTTGAAAATTGCAGATTGAAGAAATGATTTTTTAGTGTGCATAAATGCTTGCATTGAAGGGCTAGGTGGAGTGCTCATGCAAGAAGGATTTATGAGTTTATATGAGTCAAGGCAATTAAAAGAGCATGAAAATAATTATGCCACGCATGATTTAGAACTAGAATCCATAGTACATGCTCTCAAGAAGTGGAGACATTACTTGTTGGGGAGAAGATTCGAGCTTAGGACCGACCACATGAGCTTGAAGTATTTGTTTCACCAACTAAACTTGAATGCTAGAAAATCTAGGTGGATGGAATTTATCTGTGAATTTGATTTTAAAATTAAGCATGTAAAAGGGAAAGAGAATAAGGTTGCAGAATATGTGCAAATCAGATTTGAAGACAAGAGTCCTTGAATCCCAAACCAGTGATGAAACTTACCTTCAAATTAAAGAAAAATTGCAGGAGGGTAATATAGATGAAAAGCGTGCAGGATATTAGCTTGGTGAAGATGCTATTCTCCTTTATCAAGGTACTAGACTGTATATTCCAAATTGTGTAGATTTAAAGAAGCTAGTGATGGATGAAATACATCAAATGCCATACTCTGGACATCCAGGATATCAAAAGACAATGACAACAACAATAAAGCAAT
This sequence comes from Larix kaempferi, assembly GCA_027924585.1. Classification (NCBI taxonomy): domain Eukaryota; kingdom Viridiplantae; phylum Streptophyta; class Pinopsida; order Pinales; family Pinaceae; genus Larix; species Larix kaempferi. Next base: position 10,067,153 of record BSBM01000449.1, read on the forward strand.
ACTTTGGCATGGGATGAAGAATGACATATCATAATACATTTTTAAGTATCGAAAATGCCAAAAAGTCAAGGAAGAACATCGACATCCAGTGGGATTATTGCAGCCTTTTCCCATTCCGGAATGGAAGTGGGAAGTAATTTCTATGGATTTTACAACAGGTTTTCCAATGACAGTGAGGAAGCATGATTCAATTATGGTAGTGGTGGAAAAGCTATCAAAGGTAGCCCACTTTATTCCATTCAAGTCCACTCATAAGACAAGTGACAAAGCAAATATTTTCATGAAGGAGATATTCAGATTGCATGGATTACCCAAAGCAATAATTTTAGTTCAAGATGTAAAGTTCACATCCAATTTTTGGAAAGGGCTATTTCAGGAATTGGGAACTCAGATGAATTTTAGTATAGCATATCATCCTCAAGGAGATGGTCAAACTGAGAGGGTGAATCAGGTTCTTGAAAACATGCTGAGAATGCATGTGATGGACAAACCATCCAAGTGGGAGGACTACCTACACTTGGTAGAATTTTCATACAATAATGGACATCAAGCATCATTGGGGATGAGTCCTTTTGAGGTATTATATGGAAAAGGATGTAGGACTCCAGTGAATTGGGATAGTCCGGTGAACAGGGTAGTGCTTGGGCCAGATATGATCAAGGAAATGGAACAAGAAATTGTTAAAATAAGGCAGAATTTAAAGGTAGCTCAGGACACGCAAAAGAGTTATGCAGATTTGAAAAGAGTGCATAAGGAATTTAAGATTGGGGATCATGTTTATTTGAGAGTGAAACCAAGGAAAATTTCCCTAAAGTTGGGGATTTGTGCCAAGTTGGCACCAATATATTGTGGGCCATTTGAAGTCCTTGATATGATAGGACCAGTTGCATATATAATTGAATTTCCTGCTAACATGAGAGCTCATAATGTTTTCCATGTCTCTTTGCTTACATAATATGTATATGATCCTGATAACATAATTGATTGGAATGTGATACAGGTGGAACTCGTGGGAGAGTTCCAAGTGGAGCCTATGCGCATCCTTGACAAGAAGGTCACATTGTTCTGAAACCGAGCCATCAGAGATGTAAAGGTGCAATGGAAGCACCTTAGTCCTGAAGAGGCATTCCCAATTTTGTTTAGTTTTGAGAACACCGAGGACGGTGTTGTTCTAAGGGAGAGAGAAATGTAATACCCCCATTTTGACCCTTAGGACATATTGGATTTCAATGTAAATATTGTATACATGCGATGTATGTTTTCCTAGCATGGAGCTCAAGGCCAAGGCCCCACTAGTGGATGTTCGGTCTTATGTAAAATGAAAGTATTTGATAGTCTGTTATCCATGTGATATTCAGCCATGGGACATTGTAAATGATGTAAATATTAATATTGCAATAAAAATACCAAAAAAAATGGCTATGGAGGAAACTAATAAGAGAGGGCCATGTGTATCCACTAGGGAGGGGTGAGGGGGTTCTGGGATTGAACCATAGGCTTCCAAATGTCATCTTGAGAACCCCTTTGACCTTCCTTGCTCACATTTAATTCTGCTGAAGGAAGTGGTTGAAGAAAACTATTCATGAGGTCGATGGAGTATGTGCAGCCCCGAAATTTTGGATGGCAGGGTATGGGGCTTTGTTTTCCTTGATCCACAAGCCACTCTACCTCCTGGAAGTTCATCTTTCCTCATACCCATTTGATCATTGACAAGGAGGGGAGTTTGCATGCAGGAGCCTAACCCAGCCGTGAAGGAAAAAGAAGGAAAATCACGATTATGAGAGAAACCCCGATTTGGAGTGCCGACTTAACCCAAAAATCCATGTGGGAAGTTTAATCCAATAGGGGAGCCGCTGACCTGAACTCTAGGGAGAATTTTCAGCATGTGAGATGCTCATAAACCCATGAGAGAACCCTGAGTTGATAGCCGAGAATTTGGTTGCGAGATAGAGTCGCTTTGGCCATAGAAATTGGGAAAATACAAGTGGGGATGGCAGAGAAGAAATATAAAAGAGGGTGGAATTGCTTGATAAAACTAGTGAACGATAGAGTCTCAAGGAATCAATAGCTTGGACCTTTCTATGCCCACCCTGAAGAGCATTGGAGGGAAGGGGCACCCGAGGGACTGTGCAACAGAGAAAGGGACCTTCCTTGTGTTGGGTGTGGTAGGTATTGTGGGTGCCAAGGCTATTTGAGTTATTGAGTTAGAATTGAGAGGCCTGTAGATCGGGGGTGAGCTCACTCGATTAGCATCCTGATCCATTGTATTTTACATGTTTGATAAACCCAATTGTGTGTTGGCTTAGCATTTTTTTTTGTGTGAAACCGTGGCTATGAGTGAGTCTGTTTAGTCCCTCCTTAGTGGATACACAACCTAGCTCGGGGGTGGTCTCTCAGCTGAAAGAATATAGGATGGACAAAGACCCATGGTTAGGTGGAATGTTGCTCTCACATAGCCAGTTGCTTGGACATTTTCATCATAAAAGATAAGTGCTCTCTGTAGTCCTAAATGATGCTACTTCCTATGTTTTGTTTCTCTGTTATTTCAAGTCAATATGAATGAAATGATCAGATGGAGTTAATTAATAGGAAGCCCGTGTATAAGCTTGAACATGAGGCTGGTCCATTATTTTGATTGTTCATCATGTTGCTTGTGTTAAATATGCTGTTAGTCTTGCATTCTGTAGATGCATTAATCATATTTAATTCCATTGCGTATGTTTACTATGCATTGCACACATCCTTTGAGGGTTTGTATTTCAACATATGGGCTTAAGGAATGAAGTAGACACCTCCTGTTGTGTTCATGCCCCATCTATGGGTTAGATGAAGGGAGGGGCCATGACAGGGTGATACTAGAGATCCTTACAAGGGGGTATGGAGGCATTGATGGAGTTCGGGGCAGCATTTTGGTTGGAAGAGTGGCAAATTCAGAGTTCCCATGTGTGGCGGAGGATCACACCGTTTCATAGAGTTCACTGAGAGCTTTCCAACGGTACCAAGTTTTCCAAAAATGGACTTAGGACGTGGAAGTTATCAACCTGAGAAGTTGACAGTAACAGGGGTATGGCCAACTTCCGACTTTCCGAACCCGTAGTGCGGATTGCGGATCGCGAAAGTCGGAGGTGTGATTCGGTGAGGCAGAGTATTTGACATTCCGACCTAATGAATTCCACACCGCGGAATGCAAAAGTCGGAGGCGTATTTTCTTCAACGCTGTGTGTTTGGCGTTCCAACCTTCCGACTCCCGCATTGTGGAATGTGGAAGTCGAATGTGTATTTTCTTCGATGTTGTGTATTTGGAATTTTGACCAAGTCTGACTCCCACACTGGGGAATGTGGAATTCATAGGCGTACTTTCCTCGACAACGTGTATTTGGTGTTTTGACCTTCCGACTCCCGCATTGTGGAATGTGGAAGTCAGAGGTGTATTTTCTTCGACGTTGTGATTTTGGTGTTCCGACTTCCGACTCCCGCATCACAAACTGTGAATTGCGGAAGTTGAAGGCGTAATTTTATGAGAGTTGAGAAATTGGGATTCCGAATTTCCGACTCTCGCATTGCAGAATGCAGATTGTGGAAGTCATAGGTGTAATTATCGAAGTTGTGTGTTGCAGTGCCGACTTCTCACTCCCACAATGCAGCTACGGATTGCGACTTGCGGATTGCGTCTTGTGGATTGCGGGCCGGAGTTGGTTTTACAGAGTTGCAGATAGTTTAGAAAAAAAAAATATTATCAGGTTGTTCCCCCATCACTCTAAAGGGCATCGAGGGGATCAAGGACGTTACATGAAGATTTCTTTTACAATATCAATAGACAACATTATCCTTTCTATCAAGAATCTTTTAGATTAATTCCTTACTTTTATCCTATGGATTAACACCCTAACCACTTACAATAGTTTTGTTTTCTTGACATTGCCATAGTTTACATTTTTTAACAGACAAATGCAAAAACCACCATGTTCATATAATTTTCTGGTTGTTTCTTATTGTGTGCTCCGAATGCATATAATAGAAATAAAGCAATTGTATATCATATTTCTAAAATGTACTGCTTTATGTTTTGCTACAATTCACTGGATTCCTATGTAGAATTAGATCTTGATCTAGACACAGTGTCTTCATGCATATATATATAAGGTATTGTGGGATGCTATGACTTTAATTGCAACAATGTATTAAACTATATAATTTTTAATTATATCTATAACTGTTTATATTTTAGAATTTGGTGTGGACTAGTGTCTATGCTTTTATTAAATTGCACCAGGATGAGACAAGTGTACTGTCCAAATTGATTTTCAGTTGTTCCAAATTCAAAATAAACAATTATAAAAAATATATATAAAAAATAACTCGTAGCTGATTTAAAGTTTAGTTCCTCACACTTAACTTGTGACCTATCCGTATTCACCAACCACACATTAAGTAATTGTCCTCATATATGAATTCCAAACACTTTTACTAAATCTTTTTGTTACTTGTATGTACTTTGATTACTTGTAGGAATGGTAATTGTATGGTGAAATTAGGATTTAGTGGAATAGCTCACAACTTCATAGTGATTACGTAGATACTTTTATAATAATAAACATCTTTATCTTCCAATGCTGCACTTCAGGTTGTTTGTGATACTTTCCTATGCCCAAAACCTTGGCTCGGTACATTGTACATGTTGAAGTAAAAACGTCGTTGCATGTTGACAAGTAAGGAGATTGGATAATGAAACGATATACCGGTGGCTTCTCGCGCAAGGCTTCTAAATTGAAGAACAATACAACGAGGTTGGCAAGCATGACTGCAATATACCTAATTTTGAGGATTAATAGAGTTGATGCTTGTATTGAATCCATGCAGTTTATGCTTATATTGGAGTACATCTATACATTTTATAATAACAATTTATATTTGTAATATATGGGTTATGATTTTAATGACAGTCATGGATTGCATTGGTTGGAAGTCATTGACTTGGATTGACAAATTATTGAAAAAAACCTTTATGGTTTGACTTGGTCGGATAAGAATTGTTTAGTATTATTAAGTGTTTATATCTTAAAAGTTGATCATGAGACAAATATATTGTGTTGATTGATTTTATTTACTTGATTCAAAATTATAAAAAATAACTTCTAACTAAATGTTCACCAACCACAAGTTAAACAACTCTATTAATATGTAACTTTAAAACTATAACTTAACTATGTCAGAATTGTTTACTGCAACAAATATCTTATATATAACTTTGCAATTTTACAAGCTTTTTGGAATATATTTCATTCTTTTTTAATAAAGAAATGCATTATTAACATTATGAAATACTGACTCTAACCGTATTAGTCTCTTTATACTTTAAATATATACTTATACTTTTTCATATATGGAATTTTGGAACACACGACCCTGTTTCATTATATGTTATATGCTTCTTTTATATTAGTGTTTTACTTGTAGCTGTTAACACTTAGCCCTCTTATTGTATGTTGTTGCTCATATTGAAACTTGATTTCACTGAAATAATTAATCTTTATAGTGATTACAACGATAATGCTATAATAATACAGTAATGCATATATGTATATCTGTATTTGTTTCTATTCATGATTAAACTTGTCTGCGTGCATTGTGTTAGAAGAAATCAAACTGTCTTATTTTGCAAGGTTTCTCATATTGAAACTTAATTTCATTGAAATAATTCATCTTTATAGTAATTACAAAGATAACTATAACAATCAAGTAAGATATATGTATATATATCTGTATTTGCTTTTATTTATGATTAAACCTTGCGTCATTGCATTGCATTGTTATCGAAGAAATGAAACTCTGTCCTATTTTTGCAAGGTTTCTCATATTGGAACTTAATTTCACTGGAATAATTCATCTTTATATATTGATTACAAAGTTAATGCTATTATAATACAGTAAGGTATATGCATATTTGTATTTGCTTCTATTCATGATCGAGGAAATGAAACTCTGTCCTTATATTTTGCAAGGTTTCTCGTATTGAAACTTGATTTCACTGGAATAATTCATCTTTATAGTGATTACAAAGATAATGCTATAATAATACAGTAAGGCCAAGATGCTTTATGATTGTATTGAATCCATATAGTTATACTTACATATTGGGCTATATGTCATTTTAGAGATCCATAAATTTTATGGATATACTAAATAGGTTAAGATTTAAGCACTGACATGTCTTTCGGTGATTCAAATACTATAGTGCTCGGTTTTAAACTAAACACAATTCAAAAACCCTTGTAACCCTAGAATAACCTCTATATTTACAGATTTCTTTGACAATGACAATCACTCACTCCTTGCCTAGTCCTTTCATTTAAAGAAGATATACCTTACTAAAATGGTTTTCTATTTTAAAGAAGATGTCTACTAAAATGGTTCAGTTGCCATGCCACTTTAAGCTGATAACATTGACACCTACGAAAGTGTATTAAACTAAAAACAATTCAAAAAACCGTGTAACACTATAGAATAAGCTCTTATATATTCTTTGGCATTCACGCCTCGTCTGTTTCTGTTTGGTCCGAGTCTTTTCTTAGTTTCCTAAAAAAGAAGATATGCCTCATTAACATGGTTTTCAATTATTCAGGTGTTGCCATGTTCACTTTGAGCTGATAATATTGACGTTGACAACATGAAACAGGCTTGACAATTACTATGATGAAACATAATTGATTTATCTACTTCTGCTCAATTTATAAATGCATCGCAAATGTTCAAGTTTCAAAAACCATATAGGTTTTGGTTGCACTGTGCATGTCTATAAGAAGGCCCAGATTTAAGCATCAATGCAACTGCAAGAAGTCACCCAAAAAAAGATCAATGCAACTGCCCAGCTTTATTCATCATCTGACAATAGCCTTAAGCTTTTCTGCTGGAGATCTACAACAAACCAAAACAAGCATAGACACAACTACTTCATTCTCGCAATACAAAATACAAAAACTTCATTCTCCCGTTTATAGAACTTGTTTTTATACCCTCTTAATAAATCCAAACCAGAGTTAAGACGGTTAGTTAGATTGAAATAACGCACTTGATGTATGTTACTGCAATAGAAATAAGGCGTTCTGACCATCAAATTACCTCATGTAAATAAGAAATTCTAACAGAACAGTCAAGTTTCTGGTTTCAGAATACCTGCCCTCCAGTTAAAAATGTCCAACCATAACTTGTCAATGCTATGAACTTCATCGGCGGCCTGACACGACAGACCGAACGGGATGCCGAGCCAAACATGACCTGCTCCGCACTTATTGAAATTTATGTAACATCCGACAACATATTTCTCAATTTAGAGGCAAATCATCCTTGGCTAGGTAACACGCTCTTTCTCTCCATGCAAGGCCTCTCATGATTTTTTTTTTCTCACCTGCAAAGTTACAACACTATTGCAACACCAGGAGGAGAAACTTAAAAATAAGGAAGATTGATGAGCAAGCATGTAACATTATATAAAAATGATACTATACTGTATTAGACGAGTCAAAGTTTGATGTCTGAGTTGCTTCAATGGCGGGCCGCGGCGGCCTGTCCAACTACCAGACTACAACCGACAGATACATTAAAAATACACGATATCTTGACCACTAAACTACAACCTACGGATAACATTGCAAAACCCTAATATCTTACTAATTCAGCTGGTGAATAGTGAAATGTTCCATTTGCCACTTGCTGCATGATCTGGACTCCACAACACGATGACTATCATTCTCAAAATGTACCAGCTTAATCGCTTTTGAGGAAGTGAAGTGAAAGTGTTGGCTATTTTGGAATGTGGGACCTATCTACATCACTATGTTAATTCGCCTGGACTTATCTCTATTGTTGATTCTCTCCATTCAATCAGCTTTGCTCAGTTGTATAAGAGATATGTTAGAGATATCTACGATGCTTTAAGAATTTAAAATAATAATATGGATAGCAACTGTATCTCTGACATATCTCCTATACTACTCCTATACTAGGTTGTAAAACATCTTAGATCCATTTTAAATCTAGATTTATTAAAAGTTGATTAAATTTATTGAATTGAAAACTGTTTTTTCTGATAAAAAATATTACTTAAAACAATTTAATTTTAATGTGTATAATAAATTTATGTTTAAAATAGATCTATACTTTTAAATTTTTTTTTAATGTAAAATTTAAAATTGAGTTGACATTAATTTTTTGTTAGTCACATCAACTTTACCCACTTTATGTCCTCACAATATCTCTACCATAGTACTGAATTTTAAAGCACAGATCCACTTACCCACTTAACAACATCTCCACCTCACAACATGTCCCCATACTCAAACTATAAAACACCTCAGTGCTCTTAATAAAAAACAAAATTTGAAAGAAGAACATACTAAAGTTTTGAAATTAAAATCTATATTCATTTTCAATCTTTGTACAATTATACTGGTTTGTACAATTACATTGGGTGGGAGCAATGGTTGGTTGAGAGTAATGGTTGTGACTATTCAAATTTAATTAGCAGTATGTTATATTAAATATTCAAATATAACTTATAACAATCATAAATCATAGTGAAAAAGAATTAAAAATCAAATTACAATGACCCATTTCTATTCCAATGGACTTAAGAAATTTCAACCAAACGAGATTCTGAGCAATGGTTGTGACTATTCAAAATTTAATTAGCAGTATGTTATATTATTCAAATTTAATTAGCAGTATGTTATATTAGACATTAAGATATAACCTGTAACAACCATAAATCACAGTTAAAAAGAATTAAAAATAAAATTACAATGACCCATTTCTATTCCAATGGACGTAAGAAATTTCAACCAAACGAGATTCGTACTCAATATAAAAATTTGTCATATTCCCATTTTTTTTTCTTTTCGTAGCGTGAAATAAGCAGTTGGACAAAGACCAAACGTTCCTTTTGAAGCGTGCAAAAATCGATTGGACAAAGCTTAAGCATCCGACATGATGAGTTTGTACTGGAACTCAACAGCACTGGAATCATAAAATTTTTATGGTCTCAGTTTTGTTGTATTAATTTCATGGAATTTTCATGGTTTCAATTTTGTCCTTCATGATTTCGCACAATCCGTAAACAGTCAACCATATCTAAAAATTGCGGAAAGGTTCATGCCCACGACGATCTCTTAGGATCGCAAAAGATTTAAAGAAGTCAGAACAAATGGGACGGGAGTACAACAATATTTATATGCGATTCTTCGCTCTGGTGCTGGATTCACTGAGCTTTCAGTACAGTAACCTCAGTTCAATTCTTGATAAGGGCCGAATGCAGATTAAATTGAAACACTTAAATTACATAAATTTGGCGATCTCATGTAGGGGCATTCCTTTCCTCCTAGCTGTTGATCTCCTTTATATCCAACGACCCTCCTCGTTGTGCAGTTTGGAGGATCTGGGGTGACGTCAAACCCTATCTTCCGCAGGCACCCTAGCCGTCTGTTTCCTCCTCCGCCTTCCAACCGCTCATACCTTCCACGCCAGTTTTAGGTGTGATGTGACTGGAAGAGGCCTTCCTTGTTTGGTGGTAGTAGTTGGCAAAAGGGCATGGAGGAGGACACTCTCATTTGATAGGCGTTGTAAGAAAGTAAGAGAATCTAGAGGAAATTAATGGTGGGCGACAGAAAGGAAAACTCTCACGGAAAGGAGAGGAAAATTCTAATACAAACTGGAGGAATGGATAACATGGAAGAAAAGATGAGTCTTCCTCTCATGGAAGAGAGGGTTGTTACAGAAGAGGTTACAAAAAGGAGAATAGAGATAAGAGAAGAACATAAATAATGAACAACAACAAATAATTTAACAAGAAGAGGAGGAAGGAAAAGGAAAGAAGAAGAGAGATAGAGAAGAGAATGGGTAGAAGTGTTGAGATGGTTTTCATTGAGTTTAATCCAAGTGGTTGTTGGATGGTGTTACCTTTTTTACTTAGATTCTATTCCCTGAAAAATCATGGGTTTACTATGGATACCATGAGGAATTGGAATAATAATTTAGAAACAAAGAAATGTGGAGATAACAGAGCCTTAACATTTGGAGAAAAAACCAACATGAAGAAAAACCTATAACCTTTGTGGAAAAGAATGTAAATGTTCTTTAAATTTAATATACGAGACTTAGACTAATGAGAAAGGGCTTGGCCCCATTGTTGGACTGTTGTTGCTCATATTGTTGTTTTAATTTTAATTGTTACAACAAGAGGAGCCCATTAGAGCCCATGGAGGCTACATGCATTATAATTATCATTTCCAAGGTGTTAACAATAAAAACAAAACTTGTCCATTGATAGGGTGATAGGGATTGACATTCACGATGCCGGTGTTTGATTGTGGAAGAGATGTCTTGGTGTGAGGACAATGGGGGCATGACAAAGGCCATAATGGCCTATCCTCCAAGTGCCAAGGCAAAGTGTAACCTCCTATTATGGGCTCATTTTGGTGCTTGTAATATCATGATTTTATCCGGCAACCATAGCATATCTTTGGAGTCTTAGTGTGAGAACATCCTAGCACCTTTGGATAGACCTAGATTGAAAGGTTCAGTTGATGTTGACATGGACTAGATCACTCCTTGATTGGCACAACGTTCTCTAGGTCTCTTCTTCTTCGTGGCTTGGTTGAACAATGATTGAGTGGTTAGAAGGATGTGTCGAGGGTTCAATGCACTTTATGTTCTATTTTGATGGTGGCCCTCAACATATTTTTATACATGATGGTGTCTCATTTTGGTACCTGTAATATCATGATTTTATCAGGCTATGCACAGTGATAGTTACGTGGGTCTAAGGCTTTGACCTCGACACTTATGGTGATATTTACTTTAGACATGGGGTATATATAAATATTAGGATTCAAAATTTTCTTCTAATAAATTCGTTAGTGTGTAGTAATGCTCTCCTAGTTACTCAAGAGGGTCTCTTCCCATTTTGATTTTGGCTCACATCTTGTGGGTATTGAGACCTTCCCTTGTGAGGTAATTCAAGATATAGAATAGGCTATGGTGATAATCAAAAGGTATATTGAGCATGGGAAAGTAGTTATAGAAGTTGCACATGTGCATATCTAGGAAATGCAATTGAGACGAGAACGAAGGTAGTGGAAGCAACCTAGCTACCATAACATATAATCATAAGATATCATAACATATATTCATAAGATAAGGGTCTTGGGGATAATTAAGGATAGGATAAGAGAGCAGAGAGGTGTGACACCTATTGAGTAGGTTTCAATCAGGAATTTTTTGAATGGATTCAAGACATAGTTTTTAGGAGGAGTGGGGATACCAAAGGTGGAAATATACTGGTATATGAAAATTTTCATAGCCATGACAATAGAGATAAAAGGTGCTTAGCATAATGAAGCCCTCAATTCACTGAACCAAATGTAAGGGAAACTGGATCACATTGATAAAAAATATGACAATTCCATCCATAAAATTTGGGGGTTTGAGGTAAGATGTGAGGACAAGGGAAAGGAAGAACAAACTAGATGATGAAGGGATAGGTGTTAGATAATGTGGATGCAATGTAATTTGTAGAAGCTTCCAAGAACAATCTAAAGTAGGACTTACCTCTAATATTCACCAATATTGACTTAGGATCTTATGATTAGCCATGGTTCCCGAGTTTCTATTGTTTCATAGGTTTTTATCTTTTGATATATATACAATTATGTCCACCATAAACATTTATGTTTCAACTTAGGAAATCAATAGTATAAGCTTATGCCATTTATATCTTTGTATGGAGCCAAACAACAACCTTAGTATGTCGATTTTGAAAGCTATGATGCTTTTTTTATTGGATTATAGGCTATAGCGGCTTAGTAAATCTTATTATTGCTTGTGCACATGCTTGAGTTGGTGTTTTTGAGCTTCCTATTTCAGCTACATGGTGTAATAAGTAGGGGTTTATTTGGGCTTGATTTCCCTTGCACCATCTGGTATCAGAGATGCATCAGAGAAATAAGATTCCTTCTATAGAGTACAACTCCAACAAAGAGAAAATACACATTGGTTAGATATTGCAAGAGGGAAAACAACTCTAGTGTCTTGTTGAGTGGAGTTGTAAGGAGAGGAAAGAGAACACCAAGTAGTTGGGTAGATGCTATCAAAGTAGTTGAAGGTGTAGGAAGATAAAGGGGAAATTTACAGTGTAAGGAGGAGAAGTGGTGGGGATATATGGAATATGCTTGTTGATGGTTAAGGGCCTATGAGCCATGATTTCTCTATGTAAATATTAACAATTTCAGATTTTGAAGATTGAAGGGTAGATTCAAAATCTATAACTAGTTGAAGTTGATGGGTAGATTTGTCAAGAAACTACCGAGAAGGCAGTAACTCTATCAAAGTATCATCTAAGGAGAATTGTTGAAGGGTTTTAGAGTGAAGGAAATCTAGTGAAGAGGTATCTACTAGTATGACAGCTTCTTAGAATTGATATGGACCTAATAGAGAAGGGGGTGAGGATGTAGTATGGAAAACTAAAGGCCATGGATGAGGGCCTAGGAGTTAAAGTGGTGCGAAGAGAAAGTATAAGGAAAGGCGGTAACAAATAAATTCAAACTTGAAAGACCTTGCGAGAGGAGGTGCAATGGTTTCTCAAAATGATTAAAGCCTTGGAGAAGGCCTATAAAGAAGAGACACAAAGGAAGAAAGTGACAAAACAAGGAAACAGCAATAAGAGGGAAGGATTGTGAAGTTGTTACAAGGAAAAAACAACATGAGGAAGCCTAGCATGTAGAGAAAGTGGATTACCATGTTGAAATGGAGAATATAACACGTGATCACCTATGAACCACTAACGATGATGAAGGATATGTTAGTGGTGTTGATACCATCATTTTTGCACTTGAAGTAGGATAGACGTTGGAGGAGGATCCTTAAGGAATCCAAATTTTATCTCATAATTTGGTTGTAGATGAATGTGCAGGCAAAGAAACTAGCAACAATCTTGGGTTTCAAATGAGGAGCACATTGTTGAGGAATGTGTGCTTCGGAGCGTCGAACTCAAGGTGACGCACTTTGCACCTTCGCTGATGTAGTATGCTCTTGTACAGCATGCGGTGATCTACCTCTGACTCATGTTTCTTTCATGCAAGGTGTGTTAGAGTTGGTTAAAGTGGATAAAAGGAAGCTTCGAGCAACTTCTCGAAGCTTGGTGATGTGGAGGCTTATTCCTAGATGATTGGATATGTGGCTCTCGATCCCCTAACCTAGTGGGATGATACCTTAGGCCTCTCCCCTAAATCCTCAACCTATTCTATCCCTTTAGCCCTATATATACAACCCCCCTATCCATTGTTAAGGGAGGAAGGATTATGCACCCATATGCTCGTGGAATTTGGTCAACCTATCTTCTTCATCCATAGGATATTAGGAGGATTTGGATCTTTGAGGCAAGATCATCTGAGTTGGAGTCATAACATCAAAGCATCGGTTGTAACTCTCTCTACTTTGTATTTGTTGAAATTACATTTAATATAAACATCTTTCCATAAACTTGTTATGTCTTGTAATTTTGTTTATGATTAGCTTCTTTGACTTCTTATCCAATTAGATTCATAATCATATGCTTTCATGTTGTTTGCTTGTTTCCATTTTCTCTATCTTGTCTTGCAGCAAGAGATCGAGGGAATGGAAGTAGATCAAGCGAGGAGAAAGGAATTGTGATCATAAGGTAAATCATTTTATGAACCGCCTTGTAATTTAATCTAACTAGGAAATATATTATATTGTGTACTCTTTTGTGCTAGACCTAAACCATTTAGGATAGAGAGAGCCATTTTTGTCGACATTAATAGATTGTCTTCATCCATTGTGACAATGGTCGGGATGTGTGTTGACAAGTGGTAGGGGCATGAAGACGATTCTTGGGGTCGGCATGAATTCCAAAGCTGAGAAATTTCCTTAAATATTGCCTACATTGATTGATTGGGGGAGCCAGGTCACCACGGTGGTGTTTATGTATGAGTTCGATCTCTGCAAGAAGAGAGTTTGGGGGTAGGCGATCTCGACGATATGGGCAAGCATGGATATAAGATTGATGTTGATTTCTGGTTGCTACATGTATGGATGGTGCAGGTTGAAAGGGAGAGGATGCCTCCATAGTATCCCGATCCCCATTGTTAATAGATTCTTGTATATATATAAGCTTCACATAAGCTGATCCATGTGTCAGAGATTATCCATGCATTAACCATGTTATATCTCTACAGCTTCACATAAACTGATCCGTGCGTCGGAGATTATCCCCATGCTCGAATGCGATGTATATTGATTATGTTTAATTTTGGAAGAGATGGCATCAGAGCTTGACCCCAAATTCTTTCACTACCTGTTGTTTTGTATTGTAACCTGCCTTCAGGTTGGGAAGAGAGACAACTCTCTAAAATCTTGATCCCTATCTTTTATTCTCTGATATATAATATAACTTTTATTGATGCATGCGAGGATAGCTCGATCCTTGGTGAATTGTTTTACCTATGTATTATATTGTGAAAATTGGAAGAGACGACTCTAACCGAGCTCGATTCCATCTCTATTTGACAAAGTTTTATTTACGCGAGTAGGATGATCAATCGTATGGCGATTCCAAATTTGTTTGACAGAGGTTTTATTTATGTGTGTATGAGAGCAAGATGGCTCATATGGAGCCGATTCGATGGATCTGTTGAAATATATATGTAATATGTGTAGGATGATTGCAAGATGGCTTGTATGGAGCCCATCCTATATTTCGCTCGATATATATTTAGTATAGATCCATTTTAAACCCGTATCTATCAAGCACTAAGAGGGATCCGATTCCTTGAGGTGTATTTCTTTTTTTAAATTTAAACTCAAGAAATTTGATATCTCTTGATTGATAGACCCGGGTTTAGGTTTAAAGTTTTTATTTTATAAACGAACATTTATTTTTTAATTACTTTTCATAATATTTTATTTTATGAGCCAACATGGATTTTTTAAAATAATTTCATTAATTTTTTATTTATTTTATGAGCCGAGATGAATTTATTAATGGAGGACATAATATAATTATTACTTTTTACTCTTTATTTTACTCGTGTAACCTTACAACATCTCCCTCATACTCTTGTGTAACGTTACATCTCTTTTTATTAGCTTATCACATTATCACTTTTTACTATTAGATGTAACACTACATCACACATGTAACGCTACATCATAGACGTTACAAGATCTCCCTCATATTATCACTTTTTACTATTAGATGTAACGCTACATCACACATGTAACGCTACACATACATGTTACAAGATCTCCCTCATACTGAGCTGTAGAGCTCTCGACGCAATTATCTATACAATAGATGTTTTCATATATGAGTTACCACATATTAATAATTTTTCTAACTGTGTGTTAAAATGGGAAGGGACAAATCGAGGAAAGAGCTCGATCCCCATACTCACACCGATTATTATATTCTGCATAAAGTAAGAGGGGACGGTTCCAAGGTAGCTCAATACCAGAATTTTACATTCAATTGTTGATACATGCAGGATGACTCTCGGTGGGAGTCCGATCATTTACTTAAAACTATATACAATTTCTCTCTCTCTATATAATATGCTAAGTCTTTAAATTCTGCAGGACGACTCTCGCTCCGATCCCTTATTTAAAAAGGATATATATATTTTGTGGTAAGCCTGCATTTACAGCGCGACTCTATTAAGTCGTGTAATTATTTTGATAAGCCTACAATGAAAGATCAACTTTATTGCAGAGTTGGAAATACATGTATATATTATGATGAGCCTGTTGGTGAAGGCTCGGGGAGGGTGAAACCCTTAGACATAGGCCATAGAGAAATGAAATAAGTAGGATAACTTATAAAAATATTTTATACCTAGTGGATTTGTCGTCGAGCTTGGGGTGGTTTCTTGGCGGGAAAACATACATCAGATAGAGAACCTATGGTTGGATGGAAAGTTGCAGTAAAACTCTTAATCTGCTTAGTCTAACTTCCTCAGATAAGTATCCTTTAGTATTGTATTTTTATTTGAAGATATCAAGTTTATAAATGAATGCACATATTGTCATGAGCTACTCTTGTTAGCTGATTGGAATCACATGCGTTGATGTTATGGTATATTGGTTACAAATTGTGTATGTTGGCATAATTATATTTAGTTGGCTCATAATATTTGTATAATGTTAATATGGTGCATTTGTGAAAAGATGCACATGTATATCCGGTTGATTAAAGGATGATGCGTGTGCTATACATAGTCACATTCAATGTAGACAAAATGTGTATAGATTTAAAGGAGTAACATCTTAAATTGGTCAAGATATATTGAACATTGAGTATAGAAAATGATGTATAAAACAATAGACCGTGTTGACAAGTGATATGTGTTCCTATGATGAAGTATTAACTTATAAAGCGAATCTTGTATGGTGAGTAAAGAAGGTTGCATGAGGCTTAATAAGTTATTGATAAAAGTGAGCAATGAACCTATGTAGGTGTTATTTTATACTTTCTTGAAGGTTGACTTACAAAGTAGTTATTCTTTTATACTATTTTACTGATGAACTTTGGTCAGATGAAATAATCTTATAATCATGTGACATGGGGTATGATTGAAGATCAATCAGGAAACTCTTCATCACATGCTTAGTTCCAAGTTAAATAGGTTATGCATAATTAACCAATATGATGTTTGGTATTATAAGACTAACATATATGTTTGTTGCACGACTAGAGAAGGAACTAACGTAGTTGGATGTTGGTTGTCAAAAAGAAAAAAAGAAAAATTGTGCACCCAATTCCCCAAAATCACACCATGAATTTGGGGTATGTGAAAATTTACAACAGATTCAAACTAGCAAATGAAATAAGCTCATCTCAACTCAATGGAAATACATAATTTTTACAAACATGTTAAATAATCAATTTACTAAAATATTTAAAATAAATATAAGTCACAACAAATTGAAATTATATACCTTAAAGTCAACATTTAGTAGATTCATCCACACACAAGTGGACCTCTCCAAGAAAGACAACACACCATTAGACTATATAAGTCATAAAAGGATGATTACAAATCTATACAACTTCAATATAAAATTAATAAAACTTCAACATTTTTTTAAAAAACTTTTTCAAAGTCCAAAACTTGGTTCCTATAAATAAATGTGAATTTCCAAGTCCAATAAGTTAGATGATTACTTCTCAATATTAATATCAATACCGATACCAATATCATCAACAAAATCAAACCCACAACGGATAAGTCACCAATAATCTAGGTACTTGTTACCACTAATCTAATTAGGCACACTGCCAAGGGTCGAACCATGACCAAACAAGAGAATTTTCAAAAATAGCTGTAAAACCTCATAGCCAAGAGAATGAGAGAGGGAAGCATTGGATAGGTTCTCAAAGCCAAATATCACTCACTTGGATTGACCAACAATGGGCCATCTTAAAAACCAAAAGCAAACCAGCTCATGGTGGAGTCTAATATCCTCCATCTAAAAATCCAAACAAATCTGTCCATAATCACATCAAAGCCTGGGATGGATGTTCACTTACTGCAAAGCCATAAAGTTTCAAAGTCTACAATCATATGTAATGGATGAAGGTCATCACTTTCCTAGGTAAGTCAAACACCATAACAGTGCCACACAATAACCTTACAACAACATAATCTCTATGAAAACAAGGTGCAATCATATATAACAAGCTGCTAATACATGCATGACAAGAGTGAATTCAATCGTAGTTTACTACATGTAAAAGAAGGTTTAGTACTCCAAAAGAGATAAAATACTAGTACTACCACTTAACTTGTGGTCTGTAAAAACATATAAGTCATAAGTTAAGTGCCATGAGTAAGTTATTTATTACTTCCATGCATGATGGATCAACTACCAGTTATTATATATATATAATTTTTTATTTTGAGAAGAAAAACATAAATGATAATCCACCGATATTAATACTTATCGATCTAACACGGCCTACCTACCTCATGATTTCCTGGTTGTAACAATCCATTGTCCCTTCAAGATATTTCAATTTCCTATTAGCAGAGACCTCAACATTCCAAGCCTTTCCCTCCCACTCATTCCTAGCAGTCTCTGCAACAACACTCTCTTCTCATCTTCTCATAATCTCTCATATTAACATGTTGTATGACTCCACTTGTGATGCAAGGGCGGGTCGGTTGGACCCTCTTGCTTAACTATGACACACAGTAAACACACAAATGCTCACATAGATTAGACGTGAACTAGAAATGTCATGAAGTTGGCTTCTATTACTTGAATAAATTACAATGTTACATACAAAGCAAGATAAAACAAGTCCGCCTTAGCCTATTACAATCTACAAAAGTAAATATCTACTCTGTCGGTGTGTTTCTCTCCCCTGTGTGTGATCCTCTCAGTCTTCCAATCCTCTGAATAAATAAATAAATATTGATCCCCCACTCTATGCCTCTGCACTAGTCTTCTACTTTTCCCCACTGCTGTTCCCGAGGTCCACCCTGTATATCTCCCCCGAGACGTCCTTCTCTATCCTCCACTCTTCTCCCTGATCCTGCAGACCTGCAGTTGTTAGTGCCCCTTAACGATGATTCACAGTCTCCTCCTCTGGAGACACCTAGCCTGGTCTCAACCACCTTCTTAACTGCAATTAACTTCCTCGACAACCCACCTCAATTGTAGGTCGATCTCCTCGACTGCAGTGCTTCTCTGAATTTGCTATAGTTGTCGGTCTTATCACTGTCCTCCTCTGACTGATTTGCACTTCAACACGTATACCATTTTTACGTTGTCAGTTCTCAACTTAACTCGTCAACTTCACTTAGTCTCTACGGCTTCCATTCCGCCCCATCCTCCTCGCTTGGCCTTTTCCACTTCTTTGTCGATGTCTCCTTCGCACTAGTGGTCGTCGAAAATCCATCTGGTAGGCCTCCTTCCCTTGTTGATTATCTTCGACTCGTCCTCCTGTGATGAGTCGGTATTCCGTCGACCAAACTATACTCTGACCTGTTTGGTTGCACTCAGCCAACCACGTCGATCCTCTTATTGGAATTTCATCTGCGACTTCAATTTCTGTCACCTTTCCTTCAGTCGCATTTGATCCAACGACTGGAGTTCACTTCTTTCTTTCCCAACCGTAGTTGATCTTGTCCTTAACTATAACTTAGTCGTCGCCACACTACGTCGGCTCCATTCTCTTATTTAATCAATCATTCCTCTGGTCAGTCTCCTTCTTGCATCAAACCAGCTCAACGACTCAACCATTGATCCCTCTGATCCCTTTTGGTCTTCGTCATCTTCACCCTTCTACCACTTTGATGTAGTCAGCATCCTTTACGTCGGCGTCATCACCGACTCACCTAGTCCCCTCACTAGCCTTGTCTTCGATACAACTTGGTCCTTCGACCGAAGTCTACTCTTGATCATTCATTGACCATTTGGACCAACTGTCCCTCTCTTCTGCCAGAAGGAATTCATCCTCTATAAGTGACTCACGTTGTCACTCTCCCTTGCCTCCACCTCAACCAATTCTCATCGACTGTCTGTCGTCAACGGTTCTTCTCGGTCTTCAAACTATCTTCGTCGGTTGTTGTTGAATCTCAACTACTTTCTTTGTCTGGTTGATATCACCTTCAACCATTCCATTACTTTGTCTAATTGTTGGCCATCGACCTCATGGTCGGAAACCCCACAACTCAACTAACTTCTATCGACTATCACCCTTTATCCTAGAGTTCATCGGCCATCCTCTGGGTGTCTTTTTTCGGTCATGCCCGACTGTTTCTCTTGGGATTGGATGCCCCTGCATCAGACTCCCTGGGTACGATCAAAAGAACTACGTCCTCGGTTCTGATCTTCCGTCTGGGTTTCAGTCTTTCCCATTTTCGTCAGCTTCGATGCCATACTTGGTACCAAATACAAATTGGTCCATCCACTTCATATTTCATCCATTTGTCCCTTCTCAGAATCTTCCTCATGGCTTCGACCATGGTACCATTCCTGCTCTAGAATTGGCGGCATCCTTTCCTTTCTCCAATCTTGATGAAGCGTACAACTCCACTCCAATAGTTGTTCCAGCTAATTGTTTTCTCCACTAGGAACCCATGTCCAGTTCCAATCTCACGGATGGCCCTCAAATCGGAACTCACCCATTGTCTTCTTTCTTTTGTCGAACTTATGTTCAACCTTTCCAGAACTCGTCGGTTCCGTCTGGTCCTTGCGGTGTCTGGCGCGACAATGTGTTCCATAGACTCATTCCTAGAGTTGAATTTTTTGGGGTGTTGCTTCTCCTTGGAAACCTTGTCGGCATCTCCTCGACTGTCCAAAATTTCTCTTGGGATCTTCTTCCCACTTCTCCTGTCGACTCGAACTCAATGGCTTTCATATTGACTACAAGTCCTTCCTCCATCCGCAACATACTTACTATTGCCGTCATGGAATTACCTTCCACTTCAAGTTTATCTACGACTTGCTTTTCCTCTTCCGACAATTGATATCGATTACCGTCCATGTCGGCTGCTTCCTCATATGGGATATTCATGGAACTCTTTCCAACCCTTTCCTCTGCGTTCATGCATAGGTACTCTTCTGACTTGTAAGTCAAAGTCCTTTCCTCTATGAGGCTCACTGGCAGAATTTCCTTCTTCCTGCCTTTCTCCTCAATGGCTTCTCTACTGTCTTCGTCCAATTCGGCAGCAAAATTCCTACCACTTTCTGCCTCAGTCTCATCCGTATTCACATCGACAACTTCGTCGACAGTTTTGTCTTTCGTTCCATGCCCTCTTATGTGAAGGTTGTCATTCTCCTTCACCTCGTCTATCGCTTCCTCGACCGAAATCGTCACTTTCTCAACAGTCCTTTCATCCGGCTGCACTTCCATATCATCGACGCTATTCTCGTGTAACACCTCCAAAATTCATGAAAATTAAAAATTTTCTATGTAGTGTAAATACTACAATTTATTATGTGGAAAGTATAATTTTGGAATGTTAATCTCCTTGTTAGTTGTTTAACTACAATTCGTAATGACGACACTAAATTACAAAATTTATTGTTTAATTTAATATGTCTTAAGCATTGAATACATATTTGTTTTGACTTCCTTTAATACAGCTTATGACGCTGTTCAATAAATAAATTATTATCCCTTGTGTTGTAATATGATATTGTAATTATATTTATAATGTTAATACTGAACTTGTATTTCTTTGTTGTTCCTTGTGACGCCCCGAAGCTTACTTAGCTTTACGCTAATGCATTCTGTCACTTTGACCAGGTTACAGGTGAGAATACACATCCATAGAGAATGTATTTGATAGTGAGGTTAAAATGGTGACAAGCAACTTCTTACTTCTTACTAGTTAGATTATCATTAAGAGACTTAGTCAAAACTTGACTAAATATTTGGAGATTTCTAACCAAAACTTAATGGTAATAAACCCTTGTTCTATAGTTGATATACAATATACTTATGTTGCTTGGATAACTCTTCACCAAGGGGATTCGAGGTTCCTAGGCAAGATTTGGTGATATTATAAGTTGGTGACCCAAACTATATAACAATAGTTCAAAGGCCAAAGTATTAACCTACCTTGCAAAAGTTGGCGTAGACTATAGGAAATGGGTTATATATTTGAATGATGGTGGTTGACAGTTCAAGCATTAAATGAACCCACGTGATTTACTTGGCAGTGAGATCCACGTATAGGAAAACCCTATCCATGCGCTAAGGGTTTGGTCTTTGGCATTCGCATTGTGTTTTTTAGAGGGCTGGAGAGCCATGCTCTCTCGGCCGCCATGGATATGAGCCATTTGAAACGCAGTCTCAGTTTAAACTTGGTTGCAAAGGTGATTACCATTACTGTTTTCATGGTCTTCAATTGTTAAGGTTATGGTTCTCGTCACTTAGCTTTCAGCCTGTATACCTCTGAGAAGCTCTCAGCTGAGTTTGATTCTAGTGAAGGTAATGTCCTACAACCTTTATATTTTTAATTGACTATTTGTAATGTATTCTTGTACAAAATATTTATTCTCTGTTGTGCATCTTTTAACCACTCGTTGCTCTTTCTTAACAAGTGATCCGTGTCGTTTCCAGGAAGCACGAGGGGGACAATCGTTCGACTAAATGAGTTGGCTCTGTTATGGTGAAAGCTTAATAAAGAGAATGAGCAAAAACAAGATTACGCAATACAGATAAACACAAATACGCATAAACAATATCCAGGAATGCGAACTGTTCTGGATTGATCAAGATAAGATGTATGTTACAATAGTTTACAGTCTTATAAAGAAGTCTGAGATGCTTGGGTTCCTGCCCGTTACATTGAGTTACAAAGAAGAAGTTAGAACGGTTCCAACAATTCAATCATTACAGTCGACTGGAAGACAGAGAGACAATCTGTCGACAGTTGCTGGTCGCATGTCGACGCTGCTTGTTGATGTCGCGAACTATGAGATTGTAGAACATGTCGAGGATGTAGAACATGTCACAGTATGTCGAATGTGCGGAACATGTCACAGTATGTCGAAGTCGAGACTCGTCGGAGTTGTGTCGAAATCGAAAACCTGTCGAAGTGCTAAGGTTGTCGAAGTCATGTCGTGTCGAAACTTGTTGAAGTTGTATCAACAGTGATGACTGGTCGAAGATGTGTTGAAGTTAGAATTCATCAACAAATGCCAACTACGATGTGGATCAGACCTCCTTCCTTAAGAAACAATGGACCCCATTGTTTGCTCGTGGAGGTGAGGAAACTTGTTGATCTCTTAAGTAGCAGAGTACCACTTTCCTTGGGATGGGATTTGGCCAGCTTTGGAAACTTGAAACAAGGGAATTGTGTTCATCCTTGTAATGCATACTCGTCTCCCACAATGGTGTCGCAAGGAAGAGGATCCTCAACATCTGGATGGATGTATTCGGGTGTTGCTGTGGAGAAGTCGTTCTGTTCCAACAGAGGTGCATGGTATGGTCAAATCAGATCCACATTGAAAACTGGATGCAAACCCAGGCATGTAGGAATGTTGAGATGGAAAGTGTTTTCTCCAATTTGTCGAAGAATACTGCCCAGACCATATCGCAAAGGCTTGAGCTTCTTGAAAGGACCAGTGAAGCGCTCCTTCTTAAGATGGAGCCAGACCTCATCCCCAATTTGGAATGTATGAGGAATACGATGCTTGTCGTGTCGGGTCTTAGCTTTCTCGTTTGATCTGTGAAACATATCTCGTTCTTGCTTCTAGATGCCACAAATCTGTTCTTTGAACTTGGCTGCTTTATCAACTTCTCACTGGCTGCGGTCAGAGTCGAAGTTTGGCTGTGTCGAGGAGCTAATCAAGTCGATAGGCACTGAGGGTTGAAATCCGTAACAGACTTCAAAGGGACTCTTTCCCGTAGAGCTGTGTTGAGCATGATTGTATCTATGCTGAATGTATGGAAGACTATCATCCCATGTGTGTCAATGCTGGTGATTGTACATGCGAGGCAGTTGTACTACCAAGCGACTTACAACTTCCGTCTATCCGTCGGCCCGAGGATGGAAAGCCATCGACAATGAGAGTCGTGTGTCCAGCTGTTGCCAGAGGGTCTTCCAAAAGATGCTAATGAATCTAGAATCTTGGTCGTAAATGATGGTTGTGGGTAAACCAAAGTGTTTCCAAACATGTGTAAAGAAGAACTAAGTGGTCTGCTGCGTTGTCATGGTCTTCTTACATGGTATGAGAATGGCCATCTTGGAAAATCGGTTGACTACCACTAATATCGTCTCATGCTGATGTCTGGTAGTAGGATAACTTGTCAAGTAGTCCATAGAAATAGATTCCCATGGTCGACTAGGAACTGGTAGAGGTGTGTACAATCCCTGTCGTCGATTAGGTGGCTTAGCAATGGCACAAACAAGGCATGATCGAATGTACTTGTTGACGTCAGATTTAAGTGTAGGCTAGAAGAAATACTTCTGCAGAATAGAAAGGGTCTTTTCCACTCCAAAGTGTCATGCAATCTTGCTGTAGTGCGCGTCCCAAATGAGCTGCTGTCGATGCTCATCAGTCGGTACACAAAGCTGTCCAAGCTTGTATAGCAAGGTATCTTTCAGGAAATAGTCAGAGTCTGAGGTTGATGACTTGTTAGTGTGTAATTGTTGGTAGACTGCTGAGAAGTCACTGTCATCCTCATACAACTATTTCCAAGTGGTCGTGGCATATCCTTGCATACTCATCACTGTCAAAAGGAGAGTAATGGGTGGTCGGCAGAGGCAATATGTGGCAGCGTTAGCTTTACCTTTTCGATACTTAATCACCAATTGGAATTATTGTAGGTAATTAATCCACTTGAGTTGTCAGTTTATCTACAACTTTGATTGTGTCGGAGCAAACTGTAGAGGCTTGTGATCAGTGAGAATGACCGTCTCCTTGCCAAGGATGTAATGCCTCCATTGCTTGAGCGCTTGCACAATGGCATACAGTTCTTTTTTATATGTCGAGTATCTTCTAACTGTGTCATTAAAAGTTTCAGAATGAAAAGCGAATGGGGGACCAGACTGAGTGATCACTGCGCCCAAGGCATAGTCCGATGCATCTGTCTCAATCTCAAAGGGCTGATGCAAATCAGGTAACACAAGTACTAGTGCATTGCAAAGCCTGTGTTTGAGCTGTTTAAAAGCTGCTTGATGTGTTTCTTTCCATTGAAAGACAATTTTCCTGTTTCCCTTCGTCAATTGATTCAAGGGCTAGGCCATGTGATTGAAGCCGAGTATGAACCATCGATAGAAATTCTCTAAACCAAGAAAAATTCTTAGTTCTTGAATGCTTCTAGGAATGGGCCAATCTTTGAGGATCTGTACTTTGTCTGGATCGACGTGAATGCCTGTAGAGTCAAATACATACCCCAAATATTTGATGCTGGTCATCGCAAAAGAGCACTTTTCCATGTTCAGATAAAGCCGATGTTGCTGGAGAGTGTCGAGGACTTGCCGAATATGTCCAACATGTTCTTCCCATGATCGACTGAAAATCAATATATTGTCAAGATAGACAATAAACCATTTGCCGATGAAAGGTTGAAGAAGGTTATCCATATGTGACATGAAGGTCACAAGTGCGTTGGTTAAGCCGAAAGGCATGACTAACCATTCAAACAATCCTTCCTTGGTCTTGAAAGCAGTTTTCAACACATTTGAGGGCTCGATTGGAATCTGATGGTATCCCGACTTGAGGTCGAGCTTAGTAAAGAATTTAGCATCTTTCAGACAGTCAATAAGCTCGTCTATTCGTGGTAGAGGGTACCGATTCTTCACCAATATTTTGTTGAGAGCTCTGTAGTTGATGCACATGCGCCAAGTCCCGTATTTCTTCGGAACTAGGACGATTGGGCTTCCACAAGGAGAGGAGCTGGGTCGGATGTGACCTTTGTTGATTAATTCTTGGATTTGTATGCGAATCTCTTCATTTTCGAGAATGGATCTTTTGTAAACAGATGTGTTAGGCAAAGCAGAATTAGGAACAAGTTCAATGGAATGTTTTACCTGGCAATGCTAAGGTATTCCGTTTGGAGCTTGAAATAGGTTTTGGTACTCATCGAGAATATGATCGACTTGCTGCTTCTGTCGAGAACTACATTGGTCGGTGACTCGACTTGTTGCTGCAGTATTCTTAGAATGTTGTGGCTTGATCATGATTAATGCAAATTTTTGAGCATGATTGATGAGCTTCTTTGTCTGTTTGGCAGATATCAATGCAACTGTCGGTGTAGGTTGACGCTCTGGTATGCTGAACCATCGATTTTGGATTCTGACAATCACCTTCTGAGGCCGTGACTGATAACTTCCATGTTTATCCTAGGGTTAAAGTTTCCCAAATAGGGCGTCGACTATGGAGAGGTGCCACGTCGCAGAGTACTTCATCTTCAAAAGGTTTTATGAAGTAGGTGAGTTTGCATTGTTGAGTGATCCGTAGTTCTTGTCCATCCTTCATCCAACCAATGTTGTAAGGCTGAGGATGCAGAGTGGTAACAAGACCTAGTTTCTTCACAAGTTCTTCAGAAACGAAGTTCTTTTGGATCCCGTTGTCCACAATCAGATGTAATGGGTTGCTATGGACCCATATCCATGTATGGAATAGGCACTCTCATTCCTCCTCGTCAACGATAGTCGAGGCTGCTCAAGTGGTGGAGGTTAAAAGGGTCATCGCGTTTGGATCCGATTCTTCCACCGTCTTGTCGAATGCATCGGAGGTCGACACTTTCGTCAGAAATGTCTTCCGAGCTTTGCATTCAGACGTATCATGCCAATATGAGTGGTGGTAATCGCACCATTTTTTGATCAGCGATTGTTTTCTACGTTCCCCCTTGTGAAAAGGCTTCTCACCGCTATTAGGATTTGGCGGTGTTGACTGAGAAGATTTTGACTTGTTGAAGTCAGATGATGTCTTCTTGTCAGGTGGTCGTCCTGATGTCGGCTTTGTCGTGAAACGTGCTTTTCCTCCCTGCTTGGTTTCTAGTTTGCTGGCATAGTGGAAAGCGTCCGCAAGCGTATTGACAGTCAGAAATTCCATCTCCTGCTGGATGTACTGGGAAAATCCGCTGGTATATTTAAGAACAAGCAATTTCTCTTCTTCTTGGATGCCAAGTCTTGCCATAAGTTGGTAGAACTCGTCAGTGTAACTCTGTACTGATTGTTCTTTCCATTTCCTTAGCTGCTGCCACTTCTTATACTGCTGCTCGAGGTATTTGGAGGGTAAAATTCCTTTCGGATGCGTTCGATGAATTTATCCCATGTTTCGATAGGGTCTCCGGTTTTCTCCATCTTTGTCGAGAGGTTCTACAAACAGCAGTGCATAGAGGTAGACATCTTTAAGGACGCAATGGTGATCTTTTCAGCTTCAGAGAGTTGATTTACAACGTAATAGGATTCCAATTGTAATACCCAATTGTCAACAGAGTCCGCGTCAATCTTACCTTTAAGATTCGGTATGTCTAGATTCATTTGCACTTTAAAGGGGCTGATTTTATCGAAGTGAGTTCTCATCGAGGATCCTCCAGATGTCGAAGCGAATCACATGAGAATCTTGTTGAACTGGGCAAACATTTCAGTCTGTTGTCGAGCCAGAGCTTGCTCAATAAGCTGTGCTGTCTCGTCGGCTGCACGTCTATTGTCTGTTTCTTCTATCATTTCTTGAGATCGCGTCTGCTTGGATTGCTGAGATTGCGAGCGAGTTTGAACTGACATAAGTCGGGTAACTTCGAGAGAAGTGTATATGCAGAACTTAAGCACGAACAAAACCGAGTGCGCTTTGATACCAATGATCCATGTCGTGTCTAGGAAGCACGAGGGGGACAACAGTTCGACTGAATGAGTCGACTCTGTTATGGCAGAAGCTTAATAAAGAGAATCAGCAAAAGCAGGATTACGCAATACAGATAAACACAAATACGCACAGACAATATGTAGGAATGCGAACTGTTCTAGATTGATCAAGATAAGATGTATGTTACAATAGTTTACATGCTTATAAAGAAGTTTGAGATGCTTGGGTTCCTTCCCGTTAAGTTCAGTTACAAAGAATAAGTTAGAACGGTTCCAACAGTTCAACCGTTACAGTCGACTAGAAGACATAGAGACAATCTGTCGACAGTCGCTGGTTGCATGTCGACACTGCTTGTCGATGTCGCGAACTGTGAGATTGTAGAACATGTTGAGGATGCAGAACATATCGCAGTATGTCGAAGGTACGAAACATGTCGCAGTATGTCGAAGTTGAGACTCGTCGGAGTTGTGTCGAAATCGAAAACCTGTCGAAGTGCTGAGGTTGTCGAATTCACGTCATGTCGAAACTTGTCGAAGTTGTATCAACAACGATGACTGGTCGAAGATGTGTCAAAGTTAGCATTCGACAACAAATGCCAACAATGATGTGGATCAACAGGGTTTATACAAACCTCTTGCCTCGACTTGGGTCTTTGGCGATAGCTTGGAAAAAGGGAAGGAAGCTCCAGTGGTTTGGAACCACGGTAAGCTTCGGGCCTATCCACAGGATTGACACCTCTGTCAACAAATGTTTATTAAGGCGATGGTTTACTATTGCTTGTTTGATTATAGAAGAGGGTTGTTTGGCAATTCCTTGTGGTAGCGTTGATACTGTGCTGTCTTCTGGCTAAATGCCAGTGTTGGGGTTTCGACCAACTGTTTGTAAAGGAAATTTGTTTTGTTTTTGGGTGCCATGCTGGTAAACCCTGAGCAATGCTCACTTCAATGTATTCATTTTTTGAAAAGAATAGTTACCGGTTTCGATACTTGTTTTGAATATTAACAATGCTACTCTCGGCTTCCTTTACAGTTTATTGTGTTTTGAAAACTATTAGTGTATTTAGTTTGGGGCCAAGCCTTACTTCAAAGCTTCGTTAATATTATGCAATGCTTGTAATGTTCCTTGATTATAAAATGGTTTGACTTCTACAGGGTTAAACCCTAAACCTTGTTACGTATTTCGATTCGATATTTATAATTTTATATGGTATAAATATTTAACTCTGGGAAAGCTCTCTCATGAGAATCAAACCCTAGACCTTTAAATGAATTTAATATTTTGATACCGGTTTGAATATGATGGAAACGATGCATCCAATGGATGTCATCGAGCTCAGTGCTTGATACGTTCTGCATCACTTCAATGTTTCGACTGTATTAGGAAGTAGTATAAGTTTCCATTGTTTATAGTTTTATACAAATGGATGCCAATTGTATTTATCTTGGTTGGAAAAACCTGGGGCTGTGTAAACCTGGGTCACAATATTTCAATGAACTCAGGGTGAGCCCTTACAGGTCTCGAACCCTTATTACGAGATTGTAATTTAACTCTGTTGTTTGATAATTATGATAATTGTATTTCTTTATGGCATAGATAATTAAGTTTGTACTACAGTCTTACGACTGTATGATAATTGATAAATATTGATGTGTACAGGGTTCGACCCTCAATACAATTTATAAGTTAAAAACTAGGGTTCGACCCTGAACTATCCTTTGAACTTGAAATGCTATTTGATTATTACATATAATGTATGTTGATCTTTTATGGGGATATTGAGCAATTTCAGAATGTTTTCGTAATATATTTTATCAGATGTATAAATGTTTATGTGAATGTGTTTTCAGGATTTAAGATCTCTGTTCGTTGAAAAGTTCTTAGTGAATAATGCTTTCATTAATCCTGTATAATATATAAGTATTTATGTCATGCATAGGACAATGTTTTACTCTATAATTTATGATTGTTAGGAGAAGCGAAACCTTGACAAGAATGTTGACCTAGGGTGAATGTATTATACATTGTATATTTTGTTTATATGATTATAACTTCTTTAAGAATTGATGATGTAAGTCTTTCTAGTTTATGTATAATAGGATATACCTGTGTATAAAATAATAGTATAAATCGCTACATTTACATATCTAGGGTTTATAAATATATCTACTTGTATAAAATCTATGATGTTTTTAAATAAAGATTTTGCTGATAGGTTTTCAATATCAACTATTTAGAAATTGACAGTATTTGTATATATGCATATACTAATGACACACTAATGATAACAACATTCAATACTAAATCTATAACTGATATTTAATCTTCATATCATTTCTAATCTATGTTAATTATACATCTTCCTGTACTAGAGTACATCACCTATGGTGAAAGGAAAAATACAAGAATAAATTTATAATCATCTATTCTATAATTTCCATTCATTGTACATAAATAATCTACCAGTTCAGAAATCTATCCTTTCTAACAACTAACTGAATCTAGGATACATCTAGAAACTTATGATAACATATAATACAGTTTTCAGAAATAGATTAGCAGTTTAAAAGTAAATGAAATAAAACAAAGTAGAACTTGATAACTGATAGGGTGGACAAACACCCAAAGATGACCATTCCTTCCAACCTTCTCCAGAAAGCAGCCAAGATCACTTGCTTTTGGACCCCCGAGCCTGTTCAATGAACCACCAGGACGAAGATACTGTGTAGAAGCAAGATAATCTGTTTGTACTTCATCAATCAACAAGACTTGCATACAAATTCTATTTGTACTTTAGGAATCATGGAGACTTACATACAAATCACCCTTAGGTACTTCAACAATCATGAAGACTTGCATACATAACACTACCTCTGCACTTAGCAGGAATAAGACAGTCTTACTTTGCAACTCATTACCTAGATTCCCCTCATCGAATCACTTGTGGGCTCAGTTCTAACACCACAAGGAAAAAGTTGTGAGCCTTTGCTCAATTCGATGGCTTATAAAAGATTGCCTAGGTCTTTTGGTCAGTTTCACATTTAATGAGCCACCAGCTCAGTTCCACCATCCTTGGGGAACATGAACACATTTTTAGGGAAGTTACCCCTTGCAACAGCTAGTAAGTGAGTGCAGATGTTGCCACTTGTCCATTGCCTTATACACCAGTTTCATTCCTCCTAGTGGGTCAGTGAACACTCTTTCAACAGTCTCTTTGGGTGAGTGTATCCTATTTTAATTTATTAAATAATAATATTATTCATTTACAGTCATCCTTGACCATCCTTGGTCATTAATATAAAACTTTACAATAAAAGTTTAAGTAATGTTTGTCCACAAACATAAAATGTTTCAAGTACTAAGTAGGTCACATATCGTCCAACTGTTCATCTAGAGAACATTTTGGGGCCCCGTTCTCTCCTGTCTGGTCATGACTGAACTCCTCTTCTTGTGCAGACTCGTCTCTGCACCCATCGGTTAGTGCCCTATTCAGCACTTCCATTCTTCGCTCGACTTGCTGTCAAACCTCGTCTATCTCTTCGACCGAGAAGACTCTCTTCCTTGTCATCAGGGTCTTCATCAACTTGTTTGGGATAGAAGGTTCTTCATCGCTTTCTGCAGCCTCCCACGCTTCCACTTTGAGCACTGCCTCTCTCAGTACATCACATATCCTTGTCAAGGTCATCTTCTCCCTTGACCTTGGGACTTCTGCACCTTTACACTGTGTGGATTTCTTCTCGACCCCTCGACTGAGTCTGTATCTCTTCCTCATTCCTTCAATAGTTTTATCCATCTTGTATACTGGAACTATTGTCTTCTGTGAGCTCAAACAGAGCTTCGTTTTGTTGTTCAGTCTCTGAGATTTTAATTGGGTTTTCCTCCTCTCCAGCAGGTATTCCACCAAGCATTCCATTGTTGGCTTCTTCCACTCTTCGGATCCTTGATCCCTCCGTCTACAACTCTACCCACAACCACAGCTATGTAGCTACATCTTTGACACTTCCACAGATCGCCTCTACTTTGCTACCTGGTTCTGGATAACTCTACCTGACTTCCCGTGGGAGTTATCCCTTCATCCACTTCGCTGACCTTTGGCTCTACCCAACCGCAGCTGGAGTTTTTTGCGCGTCCAATCGCAACTGGACTTTCACCACATGCGCAAAACTCTACCCAACCACAATTGGAGCTATTCACGCCTACACAGATTCTTCCTGTTGAATCTCAGGATTCTTCTGCTCGAATACCACTGGACGCTATGCAAGTCGGTATCAGGATTTCTCCTACCTTCAGGATGCTGCTGCTCTGATACCACCTGGCGCAAGGCAAGATCGGCCAAACCCTCTTGCTTAACTATGACACACAGTAAACACACAAATGCTCACATAGACTAGACGTGAACTAGAAATTCCATGAAGTTGGCTTCTATTACTTGAATCGATTACATGTTACATTCAAAGCAAAATAAAACAAGTCAGCCTTATCCTGTTACAATCTACAGAAGTAAATATCTACTCTGTCAATGTGATTCTCCCCTCTGTGTGTGATCCTCTCAGTCTTCTGATCCTTTGAATAACGAAAGAAAGATCGATCCCCCACTCTATGCCTCCGCACCAATCTTCTACTCTGCCCCACTGTTGTTCCCAAGGTCCACCCTGTGTGGCTTCCCCGAATTATCCTTCTCCATCCACCGCTCTTCTCCCTGATCCTATAGACCTGCAGTTGTTAGTGCCCCCTGACCATGCTGCATAGTCTCCTCTTGTGGTGACACCTGGCCTGGTATCAACCACCTTCTTAACTTCCATTAACTTCCTCGACAACCCACCGCGGTTGCAGGTTGATCTCCTCGACTGCAACGCTTCTCTGACTTTGCTACAATTGTCTGTCTTATCACTGTCCTCCTCCAACTGATCTGCACTTCACCACATAGACCATTTTTACCTCGTCGGTTCTCGACTTAACTCGTTGACTTCACTTAGTCTCTACGGCTGCCGTTCTACCTTGTCCTCCTTGCTTGGCCTTTGCCGCTTCTCTGTCGATGTCACCTCTCAACCTTCTTGTGACTTTCGACACCCTCGACTCCTCTCCTGTCGACCACACTTCGATAGCTCCCGCTCGACTACCTGGCTTCGAATGCCAGTCTGCTTCGCACCAGTGGTTGTCGGCAATCCCTCTGGTTAGCCTCCTTCTCTTATCGATCATCTTTGACTTGTCCTCCTATGATCAGTTGCTATTCCATCGCCTGAACTATACTCTGACCTATCTGCTTGCACTCAGCCAACCATGTCCATCCTCTTATCGACATTTCTTCCGCGACTTCAGTTTCCGTCGCCTTTCCTTCAGTCGCATTTGATCTAACGACTAGACTTCACTTCTTTCTTTCCCAACCGTAGTTGATCTCGTCCTTGACTGCAACTTAGTCGTCACCACACTATGTCGGCTCCTTTCTCTTATGTACTCAATCATTCCTCTGGTCGGTCTTCTTCTTGCATCAAACTAGCTCAGCGACTCAACCGTCAATCCCTCTGATCCCTTTTGGTCTTCGTCGTCTTAACCCTTTGACCACTCTGATGTAGTCGACATCCTTTACATCGGTGTCCTCATCAACTCGCCTAGTCCCCTGACTAGCCTCGACTCCGATACAACTTGGTTCTTCGATTGAAGTTTGCTCTTGGTCGTTCATTGACCATTTGGACCAACTGTCCCTCTCTTCTACCAAAAGGAAATCATCCTCTATAAGTTACTCACATTGTCACTCTCCGTGGCCTCCACCTCGACCATTCTCATCGACTGTCTTTTGTCGACGGTTCTTCTCGGTCTTCAAACTATCTTTGTCGGTTGTTGTCAACTCTCGACTACTTTCTTCGTCTTATCGATATCACCTTCGACCAGTCCATTACTTTGTCTAATTGTTGGCCATCGACCTCATGGTCGGAAACCCCACAACTCAACTACCTTCTATCGACTATCGCCCTTTATCCTAGAGGTCGTCGACCGTCCTCAGGTTGTCTTTTGTCGGTCATGCCCGACTGTTTCTCTTGGGCTTGGATGCCCCTGCATCAACTTGTTGCTTCAAGACCTCAATCTCCTTGGATCTTTCGCTCAATATCACTGATCTTAGCGTCAAATTCATGCTTTCATTCCGCCAAATCCCTCTCCAGGTCATCTTTCTTGGACAGAAGTTTCTTCACAATGTGATAAAATTTGTTGGGCCTATCATTAGCCAACACAACTTATTTATCTCCACGGTTTCAATGGCAATGGCCTGGTGTTGAAGTACTCGATCCTATTGGGATTCTCGAATTGTTACTCTTCCATGCAACTGATGAATTCCCATTCCAGGGCCTCCACGACCATGGTGTCGGCATGGAGAAAACACTGGTAGCTCTGGTCCACGAACTTAAACCCTACATCCATGGTAAACCACGAAGCTCATTCCGACAGTTAGATTGTTTCCTTGTAATTTAAACGTTGGACAAGCCATGCTAGGGCCACCAAAGCTTGGGCCACGAACCGCAAACTTTCGATGGCAGATAGGGCGCCCTTGTTTAGCTGAAATGGATATTAATAAGCCATGAATATGAAAGCGACATCGTCTTCCAGATTGCCCAGCTTCCCCACGCAGTGTCGAGCTGATGGATGATAAAACTTAGGATTTCTTTGACTGTGACACGAAAGGCATTGGAGAGAACATGAGTGGCTGTAACATCAAAGCTGGCATCGCTGGGCAACTAGTAATGACATCTCCAACTTTATTTTTTATTTGCATGCTTGGTTTTTGTCTTTAATTTTTTTAATCTTACCCTGCTACCGCATAAGTAAAGGCAGCAAACTATACGTATACCTATGGAGGACTAAGAATGTGAATAACCGCATAAGCAAAGGCAGCAAATTATACCTATACCCATGGAGGATTAAGAAGGTGAATATTAATAAATATACATATAAGATAAGGTTTTTATACGTAATCTGTTATTCTGTGAATATTAATAACTATACATATAAGATAAGGTTTTTATTCGTAATCTGTTATTCTTTATTCTTAATGAATAAAATTTCAAACCAAAATTTTAAATTAATAAAAAAAATAAGTGTAACTAAGCCCAATTCCATTTGATATTACATGACAGTTCATTAAAATAGTAAATTAATAGGTAAATATATTTTTTAATCTCTACCCTAACCTAAAATTAAAAGTAAAAGAGATAAAGGAATAAATTATTAAGTAAATACAAAATTTAAATGTCCACCTTAATCTAAAATTAAAAGCTAAAGGTATATAAATTAGAATCAATTAAAACTTAAAAAAATAATGGAACTTGAATATTTCTTGGGATGCTATTTGGGAATTGAGCCTCATCATTAAACGGGATATTTACACAAGAAGAATTAACATATTAAAGTAATATAGATCTATTTTAATTTCAAATCTACAAGTGACTTAAGGATCAAATCCTTTCAAGTGAAAACATTTTTGAGTGAAATCTAAAAAAAATTGATCCTTCTAAACACTTAATAAATCCAGAATTAAAATGAATCTATATAATAACTTAATTTAGAATTCAAAAAAGAAAATAATAATAACTAAACTAATTCTAAACACTTAAATAGCAATATTAAGATAGCTACTAAAAAATGATAAACTGAAGCTAGAATAAGATGACTTGTTAAATAGACATAGGCACTAGATGTAAATGTATTGAAATGCACTTCTTCTTTGTTTTTACAATTTTTCAAATTAGATTTAAAATATTTAGAATGTCATATATATAAAACTACACAAATTAAAGCCATAAACATTACATTACACACATGGTAGATCCCTCTCTGCTATTAGTAGATCCTCCTTTAAAATGGATCTATGTTAATAGAATATGTAATTGCCTTTAAATTAATCCAATTCTTTTTGCTCTATTTTGTGTCTGTATAGGCTTTAGTTAATGTATGGCTGGCATGCCACCTTGGTGATCTTGTTTTTCTGACACAGTAGTATACATTATACACTGTTTATTTGAAATTTTTAGAAGGTCACTCCTTTTTATGGGCATCGCAACCACTTTCTGGGTAGTTGGTTTATGCTTAGCCAATCATTTTTCTGTGTATTCTGACTTGGAAAATTGTCCTTAGCCACTCCTTAAAATTGTCCAACCCAGCTTGAGGTCATGCCCTACGTCGAGTGCCTGGCATGACAGACCGAACGGGATGCCGGGCCAGGAATGATGTGCCCCGCACTTATTAAAATATGATGTGGCAGCCCACATCATATTTCTCAATACAGGCAAATCATCCAGCCAGGGTATCTCGCTCTTTCTTCTTGTACATGCAAGGCCTTTCATGATTTTTCTCCGACTGCAAAGTTACAGCGCTGTTGGGAGGCAGCACCATGGGCCCGGAAAAGGAAGGTTAAAAACCAATAAGTATGTGTGAAATAAAAGTTACTCCCTTCGCTACTGTCTTGATACTTCAGTGGGTGAATAGTAAAGTTCCATTCGGAACATGCTGCGTGATCTGGACTCCACAGGATCAGCATTAAAGAATGGTCAGTTTTGAAATTCAGGCCGATTTTTCAAACCAGTCTGTGTCGAAATGCGCCTACACAACCATGACGTTCACAGGATGGCAAAAGAAGTAGACCAAATGGAGACGGGAATCTATTTTCCACTGTGCTTTTGTTGACAATTGTTTTCTTTATCATTATTCATATTAGAGGAGGTGTAAATATAAGTTTTATATATGATTTGGTCCAGAATTTAGATTATTAATATTTAAATCTTTTACTTTACTTTAGATTTTTATTTATTTCTATATTTATCACATTTCAAGATAGATTGAATTTTTTATTGCAAATCTTTGTGGGACATAATAAATTTTAAGTTAACTTGGGGCTGGGGTGCAGGTGGATTGGCAATTGCCAGTTTTGTTAAGGAGTATAGGAAAAAAAAAAAAAGGGTTAAGTTGAATATAATTTACTTCATATATAATAATATTGAGTGGAGTGAGGTGCATGGGAGATGTTGTCAGTTTATGTATCAAAAATAAAACTTAATAAATTCTTTCATGTGGGTTCATAAAAATAAAAAATAGAACCAAAATAAAAATAATTAAAAAAATCTATATTCACTTATAAAATAAAAATTTAAAATCAAATAAAAAGTCATTAAAAAAAATAACATTACAAAAAATTAGATGTCTCTCTATACTCTATAGTTAAGATAGATCTATAATTAAACAATTAATATATTAGTATTTTAGAAAAACGTTTAACATTAAAAATATTTTACTTGAAAATAATATTACACATCTTTTAATTAAAATTTTTTAACTTTAAATTACAAATTATTATATGTAGGTATTTCAAATAAAATTGATATTAAAATATTTAATTTATGAAAAACATTAAAATATATTTATTATTATTAATAATTTTTAAATATTATATATCATATTAAGTATATAAAGAGTTAAACATCTCCTTTTCTATTAAATTGTAGAAAACTCTATCCATACAGTTAATTTGATTTTAAAACATCAAAAAAAAACTTACCACTTTATTGCAAAAATTCAAATCTTATAAAAACCTAAAACTTAACACATTAATTTTTTAGATTGCAGAGTAAACAAAAACATCCATATGCAAATAGCAGTGAGGGAATAATCACGACCCTTTACAACTAAGGGGTAAAGAAACTAAGGGGTAAAGAAACCAGATGTTGAGAGGGAAAATAAGTTCATCAAATTCCAAGTGAGCGTTCTTCAAAATTGAAGTTTAAAGGGGCGTTTGAGTTTTCCTTATTCATTTTTTATAAAATAGGTATATTTATTTTTGCTATATTTTATTTTATCTATAATCTTAATATATTCTAAGAGTTCCATAATGAAACAATGAAACACTTTATAAAATGGGTATAGTTATTATTATTATTTTATTTATTAAATGGTAGTTTTAACTTTATAAAATGGGTATAGTTATTATTATTATTATTTTATTTATTTATGGTAGTTTTAATTTTGTATATATTTTTATAAATTAGATGGATCAAAGATATTTTTAAGAATGTTATAATTAAATAGGAATTAAGTAATTTTTAAAATTAAAAAAAAAATAATTCTTTTTTATAAATTTAATTAATCTCATTAAATTTGTTAACTATTAATATCAACATATTTATTTTTGATTAGAAAAATCTGCAACTAGAGATTGGGTTGGTGAATTCAACATCAACATTTAATCACTTGAAAAAAATTAATTAATATAAATTAAAGAAATTTATAATTAAATATATTAAATTTAATAAACATAAATATAATTATAAAATATATCTATATTACATTTTATAACTAATATTAAACAAGATTATAAAATTTTCTATAAATTTATCTAATATAATACTTTACATGTAAGTAAATAATAAATATAATATTAAAATGTATAATTAATTAAAAACATATCATAGTATTTTTTTTTCATTTCTTATTTGTAATCCATGATTTTGAGATATCATAGGAATTGCAATTAGTTTAAGTTTATCTTTATTAAAGATCTAGAATATATTAAAATGTAAAATTTGAATAAATAAATTAATATAAATATATATATATATATTTTTCAGTGGAAAAAAGTCATACTATTGATATTCATTGAAAAAATGAATCAAATAGTACAAAAATATAAGTCTTAATACATCAGTGTCATCCCAAGTTCTATACCAATCCATCAATCCATCATAGGATCATATTATAAGTCTCACAAAAAAATATACTCACTGTATACTAAATTAAAAATCAAACATATTAACCCTTTCAGCAGCACCTTGATCTTCAATGTATTATGTCCAAAAAACATAACCTTCATCACCACCATGAGCTTCTTTTGATAGTGTATGAGCAGCCATATTAAATTGTCGATAGATATGTTCGAATGAAATATCTCTGAACCATTGAATTTGTGCACGAACCTTGTGACACCATTGATGTAGAGCAACAGTGTTAAGATTATATTCCTTCAGCGCCCA
Organism: Larix kaempferi; assembly: GCA_027924585.1. Lineage (NCBI taxonomy): Eukaryota > Viridiplantae > Streptophyta > Pinopsida > Pinales > Pinaceae > Larix > Larix kaempferi. The sequence goes on from BSBM01000449.1 coordinate 10,105,501, forward strand.
TTTTATCATCACCCTGGAGTCCCCAAAAATAGTCATCTCCTGCAATCCCATGTTGGCAGCAACAGTAATAAGACACTAGAGTCCAAGTAGCTCAGCTTTAGTATTTGTGCCATTCCCACAATTCATCATTAGATTGATATGGTGATCTTTATTTATGTAGCTAATCCCCCCAACAACACAAATACCATCAATCGCTAAACCATCAAAAAAACCCACCGATCTATGATAAGAGAAATTGAATAACCCAATTTTTCTACTAGGTTTTTGTTCCATAACATGATTGAAGGCATTGAAGAGAGTTAGAATGCTCTTGAAGGAGGAACATAAATTGGGCTTTTTATCTTCAAATAACGCCAAATTCCTCACCCTCCAAATATGCCACGAGACCAATGCTAGAATGTGTGGAAAGTTTCTGCAAGATTTCTGCCAATTATATACATTAATCACAAAGTCATCCACCTCCAAAAACTGTCCCACCTGTAGATGCACTGTGATCAATTGCCATAGAGATTTTATGAATCCACAGTCCACCAGTATATGCTGAGTAGTCTCACATTTGCTCTTGCAAAGATAACACATACTAAGTCCAACCTAGCCTCTTTTTGTCAAATTTTCCTTAGTCTTCATTCCGCTCTGTAAAGCATGCCACATAAAGCATTATATCTTCACTGAGATTTTCCATTTCCATATAACCTTATACCACCAATTAGCAAGAAACATACCTCTATGAGTAATTATTGCTTTGTATGCCAAGTAACAATACCTGTAACATTGTTTTTTGCCCATATAATACTATCACTCTCTACTGAAATTCTTAACATAAATATATAGTAATTAAGGATCAAACAAATAAATAAATTAAATGTTAAAATATAAAACTTGACAAAATATTTCATCAAACATTCATTTGATAAATTTGGAATTGATTCTATATTGGTCTTAATCAATTTGAATATATATTTAATTGGTTGATGTTTCAAAGTACAGCTCATTTGTAAAAATCAATTTCAGTATACACTTAATTGGTTGATGTTTCAAAGTAAAATTCATTTGATAGAAATCTATGTTTTAAAATAAAACTCATTTTGTAAAAATGGCTTTAAAAATTCCACAATTAACAAAGTTTAAAATTGTTTTTATGATTTTTCAATAATATGTTAACTATCTCCTTCAACTTTCACTTATGAAACTATACCATACATCTCAATTTTCTACATCATATTTTACAAAACATACATTACAATGTAAACCTTAAAGAAATTTAATTTAAAATAGTCTATTCAGTTGTTAAGGTGGGAGCAGTATAAGGAACAACTAAAATGTTCTTAGTAGTCCAAATCAAACTGGAGAATCAGGTTGATGAAGAATTGTCTAAATAGCAATTTCGGTTGCTAAAATAATTGATTTATAATTTGAATAATTTTGAAATTAAGCATTTAATTTAGAATCGATCAAACTGGAGAATCAGGTTGATGAAGAATGGTCTAAATAGCAATTTTGGTTGCTCAAATAAATGATTTATAATTTGAATAGTTTTGAAATTAAGTATTTAATTTAGAATTGATTATTGTGATTGCTGAAATACAGAATTACAGAAATTGCAATTTTCAGAACAAATTTAAACCGGAATGATTAAAAAGCCAAAAAAACACACAGCGCGTTTTAGTTTGTTTTTATTCTACGCGGCTACAGTGCCCTTCATTTCCTTTGCGCCTGTCTCTTCAGTATTCAAAAGTCTTTTAGGTGCTTCTTCCATTTACACTCTTTGCGCCGCTCTCTGCAATTTTCCAAACTCTTTTAGATCCTTATTCCAATTACAATCTTTTTGGTACACCAACCAATAATCATCGTTGAGCTAGTGTTACTGCAAGTCTTTTAGAAGCTTCTTCCATTAAGTGTGTTTGGTACACTAACCACAGTTGTACTGGTCTTATTGCGGCCGAGTGGCAAATCTGTAATGTCGGCGGACAATGACCAAGATTAAATCATATTGTTGTACCAACAAATGCATTGAATCTACTATTGGAGAACCGACATATCAGTGCTTATGAATTGTGTATCGCTTTAAAGAGTACCGCGTTAACACTACAAGAGAGAGTATGCTTTTCAACAACTTAAAATGAACAGTAACAATTTTCTTTGACAAAAAATAATGGGGTCCTTGCTCCCTCTATATCATAGATATGGGAATATATGTTAATATAGGGGTTGGTTCATCCTGATTTATCCTGATCTAGCAATATCCTTTCGTAGCCAGCAGGCCACAGGCTAAGATCGTGATGGTCAGCCAAGAATGAGTTGCCTTCATTACAGACGTGACGTACTTGTACTTAATAGAATGAATGGGAAGTAACTGAAAGGTATTCCATTCATTAATTGAGTTAAGCTGGTTTGTGGGCAATTCATTTTGGCTGAGCAACGCGCTGTCCTTTTCACGTTGCAGGGATGATCACGAGTCACGACGAGGAACAATAAGAAGTAAGCGATAGATGTAATAGAAAAAGCTTTGTCATTGTTGTTTAAATTTATCTTAATTTTGGACTTATTAGGGTTGGATAGGTGTATGGTTTTTATTAGTGTTCAAACCCTGTGAGGGGTGGTATTAACTGATATTGTGCCCAGTAGTTTTCAAACCCTGTGAGGGGTGATAGTAACTGATATTGTGGCCAGTAATTTGTAAGGAAGTAGAGTCTCATTTGTAATAATTAGTTAATAGTAAGTAACTGGTACAGTTTCAATTTTGTTAAATATCTCTGGATTTTGGAAGATTAAAATGTGAAGTCCAATGAAGAACAACTCGTAATCAAGGTTGGATGGTATGGAATCAACCGTGAAAGAGCAATTCCAACATAAATGAATGAATGCTGAGAGCGCCGATGAACATAAAGCCAGGAGAGAAGATCGAGGTGGGAATGTCACAATTGCGGGAAGAACGAGAAATGCCACTACCAGATTAAGACGCAGTTCCATTGAAGTGCAGGAGCGATCGGATGTGATCAATCCCATGCGTGCTTAGGGAAGAAACCCTTCGGTGAAGTTGAAATCCCTGATCAAGCGGCCAGAACCGTTGATCCGTTGTTGGTCAGATCCGACGAACGACAATAAAGTTGGTAGTTGGGCCAGTGGAGAAAACCCTATTTAATCCCCGCCGTCCATTCATTTAAGCAAACGGTCCACAAAGTAGGGCAGTGTTGTGAGTCACTGAGTCCATCTCCTCCAACGGTCCATATTAAAATCGAGAGTTTTTGTATTTAGATTTTGCCAACTTCTCCGTTATATATTCGCATTTTGTCACCTAGTGACTTCAAATCTGTCAATGTACATTGAGATACCGTCCAATATTAATTTATTATCACAGCCACAAAATATGTGGTTGGTGAACATTACTTAACACAATTATATTAATTAAAAATAATTAATATACAACATTATTATTAAAAATAATTGATTTATATATATACAAGGTGGAAAATGAATACATTCAATTTAACACTATCTTTTTGCAAAATAAATGTTCATATATCACTTGTAATTAATACATACCATTGAGTATCCTCATTTGAAGAAAATATAAATAATAGAACAATCACTTAACTTTTGGTTGAGGAAGATAACCCTACCTAAACCCCAAATTGTAATAGCTTAAATATGAATAAGAATAAATTTAAAAAATCTTAGAATCACATATATTAATTATGAAAATTACATAATTGGGGTGCTATGGAGTATTGGAAGGTGTTGAATCTATTTATAAATTCAAAAATGTAATTTAAACACTTCCAAATTTGGATTTTACCCAAAAAAAAGTATGGATTCTGACTAGTGACCAGTAAAGTTCAAATCAAAACATGGAATAAAAAGACTACTCCAATGTTTAACTATTTTACTCTCCTTGAGCATGTTTGACTATTTTACTGTGCTTGAACATGTTTGACTATAGATGGATATGGTTAACTATGTTTGACCATGGTTTGTGATGTTTGACTATGTTGAATATGTATGACTTTGGTTGATCATTGTAAAATCATCGTTGACTTTGTTTTAATATGTTTGATTTTGGTTGACTATATATTGATTATGATTGATTTAGTTGACCATGGCTATGGTTAATCATGGTTGACTATAGTGGCCCTAGTTAACAATGGTAGATTATAATTGACCATTGTTTACTATGGTTAAGCATGTTGAGCATGTTTGACAATGGTTAATTGTGTTTGACCATGGTTGACTTGATTTCAATGCTTGACTATGATTAACCATGTTTGATTATGGTTGACTACGATGAGCCATGTTTACCCATGCTTGACTATGGTTTGATTTGGTTGACCATAGTCGACTATGGTTTAGCCATGTTTGACCATTATTACAAATGGTTGTCTACATTTGACTAGTTGGCTATGGTTGAACATGTTAGACCATAGAGGACAATATTTGGCCACAGTGGATAATGTTTAACCATGGTTATGGTGACCACCGTGGACAAAAGTTAATTATTGTTGACCATGGGTGACTTTGGTTTACCATGTGTGACTATGGTAGAGTTTATTGACTATATTTGACTATTATGGTTAACTATGGTGGACTACATTTGACTATAGTTGATTTTAGTTTACTACATGGTTTATTTTGGTTGAAAATCATTGACCATGTTTGACTGTTTAACCATGTTTGAATATGGATGCTTAGGTTGACCATAATTTAATTTGGTTGACTATGCTTGAACATGTTTGATTGTTATTGACTATGGTTGATGAAGACCAACCATGGAAAGACTATGGTTGAGCTTGTTCACTATGGTTAACCAAGTTCTCCGTGGTTGACAGTATGGATGACTATGGTTGACATGTTTTGGTATGGTTGTTTTTAGTTGACCATGGTTGGATTTGGTTTTATTATGTTAACCATGGTTGTATATAGTTGACATAACACAAATGATATGGTGTACTATGGTTGACTATGGATGGTCATGATTAACCATGGTCGATCATGGTTAATGAAACTTTGTTATGTTTTCACCATGGTTGATTCTTTTCAACCAAGGTTGATTATGGTTGACCATTGTAAACCATGGTTGAGCATGGTTGGATTTACATGAGTTTGTATATGATTAACTTTGGTTCAATATGTTTGACAATGGTTGACCATGGTTGACTTTGTTTGATTATGTTTAACAATGGATGACTATGTTTGACTTATGTTGACTTTATTTCACTATGGTTGGCCATGGTAGACCATGTTTGATTGTGGTTAACCATCTTGACTATTGGTGACCATTGTTAATCATGTTGACTATGGTTGACATTGGTTGAATATGGTTGGCAATGGTTGACTAATTTGGCTACCCATGGTTGAGTTAGAGGTTGATAATATGGTGATGTCACATTGTATTCTTCATCTTGGTTAACTTATGCCAAAGTAATATGTTATCAATTGCAAAGTTACATTGCGACATTTCGTTAGGGTTATGTGACATTGCAATGTTAATCAAGAGTTATGTTGTGTTGTGACATCCCTTAATAGTTATGTCACATATAACATTCATCTTGGTTGACTTATGTCTAATATTGTTCTTTTTGTTGAATTAATTTGATTATTTATGAAATGGAGTTAAGGTGCTCCCATGAAGATGGACAACACTTTTTGGAAAGAAAAGGGTGTAGAGGGCATAAAAAAGGGCTTGATCGAGCTTTTAAATGCTCGATCGAGAGATAAACAAAGTGCTCAATTGAGCTAATCAGAAACTCTTGATCGAGCCTTCTATTAACACTCGATCGAGCTCTATTGCTCGATCGAGAGTTTGAGAAAACTTTCGGTCAAGATAATAGCTCGGCAGAGCGTTAAAGTCTCGATCGTGACAATAGCTCAATCGAGCTATTGTCTTGATCGAGCATCTCGAAACTATTATAAAAAGGCACAATGGTTTATTTTCACTTGTGTTACTGTTTAAATTCTCGATCAAGCAATAACAAGGAGCTCAACCAAGTATTTGTAGCTCGACCAAGGGTTAAATCATTAGTAGAAATCACCATCAAGGAGCCCCTCTTGTTGCCATGGATTCCAGACAACGAGGTAAGCTCAGAAACTCTTAAACCTTTAAAACATTAGTTATATTTTTTTGTTTAAAATTTATTAGAAGTGGTATAAACTAGGAGTCTCTTCACCACATTAATGTTAACCAACTAAAAGTCTAATATATTCTCTATCCTATAATATTTCCACCTCATTGATATTAAGTATTTTTGAGGGCTAATACCTATATCAAACAGTGGGACTTGAGTAAGGTAAAGAATATAGACATGCGATGTCACATTATTGCCACTTTATAGTAATTTAAATATATAATTGTTGGATGCATTTGAACCCTTGCATGCCTCTTTTATTTTATTTTGCCATTAAATTATGATCATTGGATTACTCATTGATTTATTTGAAATTATCATTGGAATTATTTGTTCCATCCAATACAAGCATAGAAATCATAAAAATATATTATATTTAATTTGATAAATAAATTAATGTATCATATTATAAAATTTTAAAAAATTATTTATCAATTTTTTTTTAATTTTTAAAATAATTAATTTTTATTTAATAATTTTTTGTTATTATAAAAAAATTAAAATAAATTGATTAATGATGTAGAACATAATATCAATGTTTATATGTTCCATGTATTTTCTATTTTTTGTTGTAATTTTAGTGAAATTGATATCATACATATAACATATGAAACCTTCTACCAACATAGATCTACTAGATATTAGAAATTATGGATCCCCCTATTTGTTGCCATTCGACTCTTTGTAAAAAGCGGGAGAATTTGTTTTAGATCATAGGTATAAATATAAAATTGAATATGTATATGATTCAATTGTTCTACTATATTTTCTCACTAAAAATTTCAAATAAATATTTTTCACATTATAAGTTATGGTTATCACAAGTAAAGTATGTGGAGAAAATACTCCATAGTTTCGGTATGAATAATGTGAAACTTATTAATATACTTTTTGTTTTCCCATTTTAAGATTTCTTTAGGTTTGAGTCCTAGTAATGACGAAGAAAATTAGTATATGTCTCATGTACCTTATGCTAATGTAGTAGGAAGTTTGATGTATTTGATAGTCTTTACTAGATCGTATATTTCACATGCCATTGGTGTTGTTAGTAGATTCATGGCAAATCCAGGTAAAGAGCATTGGGCAGTAGTGAAATGTGTGTTTCAATATCTAAGAGGAACAAGTAATTATTGCATCACCTTTAATTGTAGCTGTGATGAAATATGTGGCTATGTCGATTCGTATTTTGCAGGTGATTTGGACAAAGGGAGATCCATTTCAAGATATCTTTACTCTTGCAGGTGGTCCTATTAGTTGGATGTCAAAGCTTTAAAACATTGTTGCTTTATCCACTACAAAGGCATAATATATATATGCTTCACATGCTTGCAAAGAGGCAATCTGGTTGAAAGGTTTGTCGGGTAAGTTTGGAAGGTTTCAAAATAATGTAAAAATATTTTGTGATAGTCAAAGTGCTATACATTTGGCTAAAAATCTAGCTTATCACAGCAAAACAAAGATATTAGTGTAAAATACCATTTTGTAAGACAAGTTATTGATGAATGTGGAGTGTTTCTTGAAAAGGTCCACACTCAAAAGAATTGTGTAGACATGTTCATACAACCAATGAAATTAGAGAAGCTATAGTGGTGCTTAGCTTCTCTTGGCTTGCAGGAAAGGTGATGAATAAACAAGGGCAATATATTAGGTAAATTGTTGTCAAGGTGGATATTGTTGTATAAGGTGACAACCAATTCCCACGTATTTTGGGTTATGGCATCTTCTAGTTCCTATTATTCTAGTTTTTGTTGAGATAAGCTAACCCAAGTTAGAATGTAAAATTAATTGGTCTTTTTTCATAGCTGTGTAAGAGATGCTATAAATCCATGTAATTCTGTAGAGTCAAATATATCATATTCTTTGAGTGAATGTGAGGAATGAATGGTTCTAAGCCCAAAGGCTGTTGTAATATCCATTTTTGAGCAATAAGAATACTGATACTATTTTCTCCATGGATGGTTCCCTTTCGAGGGTTTTATCACATAAATCTATGTATTCAATTTTCGTGTGATTTCCATTATTCTCTTTCCATGTTATTGATCTCTGTACTATATGCTTCTGCTACCAACATAATGGATGTGTTTGAAGGATTCAATATTTATATGCAATTATTCAATAATTAATCATGCTTTTGTGTAGAAAAGTATTAATAGCTGCTACGATCTGATATAGGAAGTTTTGATCGACTTTTGTTGAACAACAAAGGTCTTTTAAGTGCCCTTATTCAGAGTCTAATGGGAGTGTTGGACATGGATGCCTATGTTAAATGTGACAGTACTAAAATTATAACTGGTTCTATGCAATTTATAACTAAAAGAAGAAGAATTAATGACCCATTACTATGAAAGGAAAAATATCAAAATTTTACAACTAAAAGAAGAAGAATTAATGTCCCATTAATATGGAAGGAAAAATATCAAAAGTGATAAAAGCAAGAAATACAAAGTCTTTATTATAAGCCATGTTAAATTACTACCCAATATTTTGAATACGGGTCGATACTACTAAGGAGTGAGATTGTTGATTTTGTGATAATTATATCGACCTTCTATCTCCCGATAAACACCAACACTTTATCAGACTATTCACATCAAAACCCTAATGAATTTTATGTTTTCTTATTGGCAAGTGACTTGTGTTGAATTTAAAAATTTCCCATATCCAACTAAACCCATGTTGGATTTACAAATGCCCCACATGCAGAGACTAAACAAAAAGTATAAAATTCCCAAATGCCAAAAGCAACTAAAAAAAGTCTATATTTCAAGATGCCATTCCATAAAATTCCAAGCCATTCTATAATTTTTTTATAAGAGATACATTTTAATGTTAACTTGTTTTGATGATATTAACATGATTTCTGGATAATAGTTCATGGCAAATATCCTTAAAAACTAAAAACTGCAAGTTGCAGAGCCATTACCATTATGTAATTCTTGTTTTGTTATATATGAAATGCAAATTTCCTCCATTGCCATTATGTAATTCTTGTTTTGTTATATATGGAATGCAAATTTCTTTTCTTTCTATAATAGAAAAAAATACATGATTATTTCATAAAATTTATATTACCAATTAAAATTATTATCCATTTACAAGTTTTGTTTTCGTCATATACCCATGTTAAAGATTATTATTTCATGTTCACCTATATTATTTTCTCTCCTCTTTATCTGTATAACTTTCTCTTCACTTTAATATTATCTAACCTTGTTTAAAAGTATGTTTATATCTTTGTATATTTGTCATCCAATAATAAAAATGAGGGTATTGAGAACTATATTATAAATTTCTCTTTTCTTTTTGATATTATCCAACATTGTTTAAAAGTGTGTTTATTTTTTTGTAGATATGTCATCTAATAATAATTAGTATTTGCCTCTTGAGGGGCAAAAATGAACGTCGGTAGGAAAAAAGGAAAGTTAGAAGGAACAAAAACATAGGCACAGTCAGCGAAGGATACTGGTAGGAAAAGAGAAAAGTTTGTAACAATCTCAGATTACAAAGACATAGGCACTCAACCCATAACACAAAATAATATTAAGTTAATCAACACAGTGAACCAACTACAATTGCTTTTCTCACAATCTCTGTAATAGTAATCTCAACACTATAGATTACTACTATATTTGGAATATATAAGCAATTTGAAAAAATATTTCTACAATAATATAAATGAAAACAATGATTATAATAGCTCCTAAACTACACAAACTACTTGTGAAAAAAAGTTTGCTTTCATGCCATGTGCCGTTGCAACAAACTCTCAATTTTAATCTTTTTTATTTTATTTTATTTTTATTAAAAAATAATTATAGGAATTCATTATAATCAATTTACATCCATTTCAGCATAGAATATATGATGTATGAATCTATATTAATCCTCTATTTATCAAGCAATGAGAGTGATCAAATCCACGAATGTAACATCCCCAAATTTCACAAAAAATTAAAATTCTCTATGCAGCATTTAATGCTAATATTTGTTACGCGGAAAGTATGATAATGATAACTTAATCTATTTAATAATAGTTCCATTATGTTTATGACGACACACACTTCGTTACCAGCAATCATTAGTTATTTTCAAATGTGTCGAAAGGTCGTAAAGATGTAATCTTTTGTTATGTCATAACCACTTCTAGTTCTATGCATCTATTTTCGTTGTTTGAATGATTGCATAAACAAAACATTTATTACTTTAAATATCATAATCAGAATGATGCGATTCTATAGCTGTATTTATGAATATGATTTCTAATTCTTTTCTTTCTTCGGATGAAGGGTTCCTAAGGGTACCCCGTGGCTTACTTAGCTATTCTCTAGCTAACGCATTGCTTATTTCTATACAACACTTGTAGGTAAGAATTATGCTATTCCAGTTTTTAAGAATTGGCGATCAATTACTTAAGTAGCGTACGTCCTTTCGTCTTCAAATTCTTATATTGAAATCTACAACGTTGACATGCATGTAAATTTATTAGCTTCATGCTCAAAAGCATGCCCTAGTTGTACTAATATATATATGATGGCGTGACAATTACAACCATGGCCTATTTATTGAGTAAGATTTAGGACATTAGAAATTTAATGTCTTTTTTCTCATATCAGAGTAGGCATGAGTTAAAATTGTTTTTAATAAGGGTTTGACATAGTATATCATAAAACTTGTTTAAATTTTATGTTTTAAACATATAGATCTCCTATATCGAAACCCTTTGTGTTAGCACCTGTTTTTCACAACGCATAAATGGGGGGAAAAGCTAAGGGATATTGAGAAAAAGGCATATTTTGCTCTTGGTTTCCCTAACCCGGTGATAAATGATGCGAGGAGAATGAAAAAAGGGTGTTAAATATGCAAGGTAATGGAAAAATGGAGAAGAAACGCATTAAAGCGCGGTCAAATGGACCAAAGGTGAGCCTAAGTTTATAGTCTGAAGGAAAGAATGCAAGGAGTAGCCACCGCGCTAGTTTCCACCGTCAGATGGGTGCCCAAGATGGATCAATGGTCCTCATTGATGGTCGCAAGGATAAAGTGCACGGGAAATAGCCATAAGGGTGGTCGTGATGGTGAATGCCGTCGGACAGGTGTCAGTAGGAGAAGCACCTCGCGAGGAGGATGGGTGGTAAGAGGTATTGTTTCAATGAGCATGCGATACCTCCAAAGCATAAAGGCGGAGCTCTGGCCACGTCCATGGCTCAAAGGACCAGAGTAAAATCCTACGATCAAGGTTAGGGGCCCCACCATGGAAATTGCAATGTGACTAAGGTAAACGGTATAGATCAGCCTCAAGAAGATCGATGGTCCACGGTGATCCTCTCACTGGAAAGTTGCGCGTCGGTTAGGCAGGAGGGTGGTAGCGACGGGGAAACCCCTTTGTCAGATGTCACCACCAAAGGAGGTCACGGGGAAAGAAAGAAGTATTGAAAACCACGTTAGGATGTTCGTGATACCGCTCCCCAGACACGTGGAGCGATCCAACGGCAGAAACGGAAAGAGGGTCAAATCAGTGGCTAAAGAGAGAGCTAGATCCGACGGTAGAGATTTGGAACGTGAAGGATCAATGGCTGAGATTGGTAGGTGGCTCACAGATAATTCCGAGGGATAAACACACGTGATTTATATATATAGTCGTCGATGGGTAAAGGAGGCATTTTTATTTCCCCTAGGGCCTGTCTGCTCCAGGAGGTTTCTGGCTGCAAGTAGGCCGAAAAAGACCGAGAGTTTTGTCGCCGGGAAGGCCGACGAAGATCCAGTCTCCTACAAGATTCAAGGTTTGAAACTGTTCCAGAGGCATGGGTTTTTTAGTCTTGGTACAGAAGTTTAGTCCTGTGTCACCAAAGCCCGCCGAAGTATGAAAGTTTCATAGAAGTAGCGAGGAGAAGAAGGTGCTATGGATCCTGCACTTGTTTCGGCACTGCCCAGAGCGGCCTATTCGGTGTTCGTCTCTCAAAGCCCCAAATATTTGAGGATGAAAGTCTCCTCGGAGAGGTCGGTCATTGTCCTGTTTCTCCAAGAGCTTCCTGTAAGTCGGTGGACCTCCTTAACCGACCATTTTGGGTTTGACCTTGACAATAGGGATAGCTTCCCTACCCTGCTGATCATTCAAAGTAAGCGTTGGTCCGCTTGAAGTCGAAGAAGGATCGATACCAGGCCCTAGCTTGAAATAGTTTCTGACGAAAGGTATCCCCCCATAGGAGACAGGTTCCTTCGGTACTAGTGACTTCAGGCCTCGGCCCCAAATGGGGGGAGGATGCTGAAACAAGTAAGCAGGGGAGACATCGCTCCCAGCCATACCGACCAGCTGGGGAAGTTACCATGCCGTTTTTCCTTCTGTGGTAAAGATGTTAGGAATTGTAGAAAGTTGGAGCAACAGATGATAGAGGCGCGAGCTGGAAGAAGGTCACTTATGCGGACGGTTGGATACCCCAAATGGCCATGCAGATGATGTGACTTGTGTCTTTTGGTATATGGAGGAGAAGTGAAGTGGGGGGTTGTGACGTGAACAAAGTCAGGGAGAAAGGCGGCTTGAAGGGATCTTTTCTGCTATCGAAATGATTGACAACGCAAGGGAGGCCACCTCAGCGTTGTCATCTGCACCACCTTCTATCTGGCAGGTTTTTCCAAGCGTATTTCAGGTCAGATCAGACTTGGGGCATCATTTCCACTTAATTGGGTAGTCCGATCAAGTTATCGTGGCGATCATGGCCACATGTAGCTGCTGTCCTCATCACCGCAGTTATGGATATGGCTCTTTCACCCGCTCGGCGCATAGAAAGGATGGTAAACCCGGTGGCTTGGGGCATCTTTCAGTTGGGATTTGATCATGGAGAAAGAACAGGAATCTGAGGTGGTTTTCATGCCAGAGCAAGTGTGGTTTGAGGTGGAGGAAAATCATGCTCCTTTATCTCCTATAGTGTTTGACCACGAAAAATCCAACTCCGAAAGTGACAAGGAGGAAGAGGAAATATGGCAAGTTTCCAAGAGGATCCGGTGTCAGAAAGAAGAGGATATTTATGGGGAAAGAGGAATCCGGCGAGGCATGGAGATCGTTCATGATCTCATACTTCCTACTGAGGAGGTGACACCTCCTCCTCCTACGGGGGAAGCAGAGGCTGACAGTTCTCTGAAGGTGGAGGATTTCTTTGATCCGCAAGGCCGTTTGAAGACTCCACAGTAAGGTGGCACCCTGTTCATAATATTTGGTTTCCTGTCTTAGTCAAGTTGTTTCATGCTTGACACGTATGCAATATTCCAAATTTGGACTATTTAGGTGGCAGCGTATTTTTGTTTGTTTTCAAAGGACCGATTCAAGGCCAAGAGCCTATAAAAAATATTTGTAATAGAATAATTAAGGGTTGGAAAAATCACTCGGCTAAGGCCTAAGGGGCGAACCCAGTTCCAGAACTTTCATGTTAATCTAATGTGTAGTGCCGGTGGTAGACTGTTTTGCAGAGATTCCTGTGTCGTTCTAACTTGTAGTCAATTTTCTCCTTTTTCCTATGTGTATGTGTTTCCTGTTACGCTTTTACATTATGTTTTTCATTTCATGTCTGAGATTAGTGTATAGTAGTTTGGAATTCTTGGAAACTCGCTCTGGCTATTATCTCATATGTTCACGAAATATTTCAACTAAAGTTGATATTGAATTCATCTTTGCTGGATGCTCATATCAATGGACTGTTCTTATCTTCCTCTTTTACCACCAGGAAATATCTTTACAACGGCAAGCGAGCGGCTACCTTGCCTCTGTTAGAGTAGTTCACACCATGGCATTGTTATCTGATTTATGTGTAATACCTTGACTCCATCGCCCAATTTCATTTCTCCTTGTGATTATCCTTCCCATAATTTATGCACCTTTTGTCTCTTCATAAATCTGGCCTTTTGTCATTTGTTTAATTGAATATCTTTCAAGCCAGAGAGGTTGGTCTGTGTGTTCATTGTTGACGCCTTTGAATATTTCCAGTCTTTCGTTCAATTGTAGAGAGAGCCCTCTCAGACTATGCTGGGCCAATAGCATTAGTCCAAAGTTGGTTAGTGGTTACCCCGACTTGCCCCCTCCCACAGCTCAGGGGGTACAATTTGGGTGATAAAAAATTGGTGCCGCTACTGGGGAAGGTTTCTTTTATTGTCCTGCTAGAACAACAAGGTTCATAACTAATTGTTGATGGTGGACAATGATCAGACGCTAGATGAGTTCCATATCATCCACCTGGCGACTCCACTCATTTATTTAATGTTTGATCTGCAAACTCCACTAGAGAATGATCCCAGCCACCTCCGACATGGAAGAATTAAATTCCAGGTATCAAAGTATCAATATATTTAAAGAAGCTCTATTCTTTTGTGTCGTATTCTTCTGCCCTTATATATATATGCCAAAAAATTGTTGTCCCGACAGCGAGCTCTAGATCACGAGAGAGTTTCCTTTGTATATCCTTCACTCGAATTCGAAAGTATACACCCGTTCCCCCACCCCCCAGAGTCGATCCCGTCCTTCCCTTTGAGCCCTGTATAAATCATGATCGACTCTATGAGACCTCCGAGAAAAAGGCCGAAGGTATCCCCCCTACCCCTATTCTTTTGCCTTTTAGAGCTCAACCAAGATACAACCCCTTGAAGTTGTCCCCGATCCTTCATGATTTTCCTCCGGGGTACCATAAACATCTCATTATCTTCGACGGAGAATCTGAGAGGATTACTGCAGAAAAACATGTTCAAGGCTTCGAACATTTTCTAGATCTCTTTGAAATAGAACATGATGACATCTATATGAGAGCTTTTTCAAAATCCCTCCACGGAAATGTGAAAAGATGGTTTAGGCATCTGCAGCCTGAATCTATTAATATGTGGGAGACATTGTCTGAGGCTTTTCTAGGGTTCTGGGGCAATAGAAGGTTGTGGGACCTGGTCCTTTCAGAGTTTTACTCCTTGGGGAGGCGAGAGGATGAAACTGTGTCACATTTTAATAGGAGGTTTGTGAACTTCTACTATGACATGCCCAAGGAGATTCAACCCCTGAGAGAATGCTGCAAAATTATACTATGAGTCTGTTTTTCCTCCGGATTTGTCTTTTCATCTTCTAGAGAGGGAGTCGCCCAATCTACAGCTTATGCTTAGGGATGCAGTAGAAGTTGAGGAGAACCTCAGTATGTACGGGAAGTTATCGAGACCCAGTGATGATGGGCGGGTTGAAGAAGAAATGAGGTTCGAAAGGATACATGAGCCAAGGAAGGCCGTTATGCATCCCAGTCCTTCCCATGAGAGACAGAAAAATGACCCGCTCAGCAAAACGCTGGAGGAGGGCGAAGTAGGTCTGTTCTGGGTAGACTACGACCAGCTTGCTAAGGTTTCTGTTTCTGAAGGTCCCCATGGGATTCTCAATCCACCTAAATATGATGTCTATGAAAGCGATCGTTTAGAAGATGTCATTAGTTTTTTTGAGGTCCCATAAGAGCCCTTGCGGGAAGAATGTTCCTCCTGGGTGGAGGAGGAGGAAGAGTGTGGGAAGGAAGGCATAAGATCCGACATGTATTCACAGAAAATCGACCAGATAGCTGGAGGGCTAGGGGATGACCAAAGTAACCTGCAGGATCCATATACAGAATCCATCTCCTGGACCGAGGAGGATCATAGACTCTTCGAGGAAGTTTTCGGGCTGAGCCAATATCTCTGGCCGACAGACCAAATAATCAAGGTGCTCGAGGGGTGAGCCCAGTTCTGGAACTTTCACGTTAATCTAATGTGCAGTGCCGGTGGTAGACTATTTTGCAGAGATTCCTGTGTCGTTCTAACTTGTAGTCAGTTTTCTCCTTTTTCCTATGTGTATGTGTTTCCTGTTACGCTTTTACATTATGTTTTTCATTTCATATCTGAGATTAGTGTATAGTAGTTTGGAATTCTTGGAAACTCGCTCCGGCTATTATCTCAGATGTTCACGAAATATTTCTACTAAAGTTGATATTGAATTCATCTTTGCTAGATGCTCATATCAATGGACTGTTCTCATCTTCCTCTTTTACCACCAGGAAATATCTTTACGACGGCAAGCGAGTGGCTACCTTGCCTCTGTTAGAGTAGTTCACACCATGGCATTGTTATCTGATTTATGTGTAATGCCTTGACTCCATCACCCAATTTTGTTTCTCCTTGTGATTATCCTTCCCATAATTTCTGCACCTTTTGTCTCTTCATAAATCTGGCCTTTTGTCATTTGTTTACTTGAATATCTTTCAAGCCAGAGAGGTTGGTCTGTGTGTTCATTGTTGATGCCTTTGAATATTTCCAGTCTTTCGTTCAATTGTAGAGAGATCCCTCTCAGACTATGTTGGGCCAGTACCATTAGTCCAAAGTTGGTTAGTGGTTACCCCGGCTTGCCCCCTCCCGCAACTCAGGGGGTATGATTTGGGTGATAACAAATTGGTGCCGCTACCAGGGAAGGTTTCTTTTATTGTCCCAGTAGAACAACAAGGTTCAGAACTGATTGTTGATGGTGGAAAACGATCAGACGCTAGATGAGTTGCATATCATCCACCTGGCGACTCCACTCATTTATTTAATGTTTGATCTGCAGACTTTACTATAGAATGATCCTAGCTACCTCCGACATGGAAGAATTAAATTCCAGGTATCAAAGTATCATTCTCTTTAAAGAATCTCTATTCTTCTGTGTCGGTATTCTTCTGCCCTTATATATATATGCCAAAACATTGCTGTCCCGATGGTGAGCTCTAGATCACGAGAGAGTTTCCTTTGTATATCCTTCACTCGAATTCGAAAGTATACACCCGTTCCCCCCCCCAGAGTCGATCTTGTCCTTCCCTTTGAGCCCTATATAAATCATGACCGACTCTATGAGACCTCCGAGAAAAAGGCCGAAGGTATCCCCCCTACCCCTATTCTTTTGCCTTCTAGAGCTCAACCAAGATACAACCCCTTGAAGTTTCCCCCTGTCCTTAATGATTTTCCTCCGGGGTACCATAAACATCTCCCTGTCTTCGACAGAGAATCTGAGAGGATTACTGCAGAAAAAACATGTTCAAGGCTTCGAACATTTTCTGGATCTCTTTGAAATATAACATGATGACGTCTGTATCAGAGATTTTGCAAAATCCCTCCAAGGAAATGCGAAAAGATGGTTTAGGCATCTGCAGCCTGAATCTATTAATACGTGGGAGACGTTGTCTGAGGATTTTCTAGGGTTCTGGGGAAAGAGAAGGCCGTGGGACCTGGTCCTTTCAGAGTTTTAATCCTTGGGGAGGCGAGAGGATGAAGCTGTGTCGCATTTTAATAGGAGGTTTGAGAACTTCTACTGTGACATGCCCAAGGAGATTCAGCCCCGAGAGAATGCTGCAAAATTATACTATGAGTCTGTTTTTCCTCTGGATTTGTCTTTTCATCTTCTAGAGAGGAAGTCGCCCAATCTTCAACTTATGCTCAAGGATGCAGTAGAAGTTGAGGAGAACCTCAGAATGTCAGGGAAGCTATCGAGACCCAGTGATGATGGGAGGGTTGAAGAATAAATGAGGTTCGAAAGGATACATGAGCCAACAAAGGCCGTTTTGCATCCCAGTCCTCCCCATGGGAGGTAGAAAAATGACCTGCTCAACAAAACACTGGAGGAGGGCGAAGCATGTCTGTTTTGGGTAGAATACGACCAACTTGCTGAGGTTTCTATTTCTGAAGGTCCCAATGGGATTCTCGATCCACCCAAATATGATGTCTATGAAAGCGATCGTTTAGAAGATGCCATAAGTTTTTTTGAGGTCCCATAAGAGCCCCAGTGGGAAGAATGTTCCTCCTGGGTGGAGGAGGAGGAAGAGTGTGGGAATGAAGGCATAGGATCCGACATGTATTCACAGAAAATCGACCAGATAGCTGGAGGGCTAGGGGATGACCAAAGTAACCTACAGGATCAATATACGAAATCCATCTCCTGGACTGAGGAGGATCATAGACTCTCCGAGGAAGTTTTTGGGCTGAGCCAATATCTCTGGCTGACAGACCAAATAATCGAGGTGCTCGAGGGGTGAGCCCAGTTCTGGAACTTTCAAGTTAATCTAATGTGCAGTGCCAATGGTAGACTATTTTGCAGAGATTCCTGTGTCGTTCTAACTTGTAGTCAATTTTCTCCTTTTTCCTATGTGTATGTGTTTCCTGTTACACTTTTACATTATGTTTTTCATTTCATGTCTGAGATCACTGTATAGTAGTTTGGAATTCTTGGAAACTCGCTCCGGCTATTATCTCAGATGTTCATGAAATATTTCTACTAAAGTTGATATTGAATTCATCTTTGCTGGATGCTCATAATGGACTATTCTTATCTTCCTCTTTTACGACAAGGAAGTATCTTTACGACGGCAAGCGAGCGACTACCTTGCCTCTATTAGAGTAGTTCAAACCATGGCATTGTTATCTGATTTATGTGTAATACCTTGACTCCATCACCCAATTTAGTTTCTCCTTGTGATTATCCTTCCCAAAATTTATGCACCTTTTGTCTCTTCATAAATCTGGCCTTAATTGAATATCTTTCAAGCCAGAGAGGTTGGTCTGTGTGTTCATTGTTTATGCCTTTGAATATTTCCAGTCTTTCGTTCGGTTGTAGAGAGAGCCCACTCAGACTATGCTGGGCTAGTAACATTAGTCCAAAGTTGGTTAGTGGCTACCCTGACTTGCCCCCTCCCGCAGCTCAGGGGGTACAATTTGGGTGATAACACTTTGTATTTATATGGTGTTAGATTACATACTTACCATAATATTTTTAAACTTTAGAATAGAGCTTTGATTTATTGATTTTGTTGTATGTTTAGGTTTGGTAACAAAACTGGGCTCTCGACTATAGACCAATGCCTAAGATTTAGCCGTGGTTGATTATACTGCTGGCAGTTTGTACCGATTCGTTGATAGAGTAAAAATTAAATGCATTTTAATGTGAAATTTTAATGGGATGCATTGTGGCAGTCCCTATGGTGTTTATTCACGTGATGGATTTGGATTTTGTGTAACACCCTAACTGAGCATTGATAGACCATTTTCAACGTTTACTCGATCATCTGCGAGGTTGGTTGTAGGAGATGACAGGCTTTCAGTTTTATTGGGGTTTTGAAAATGTTTTCACCCTTACAGGGTCTCGATGGTGAATCCCTTATCCTACACTCCAGGATTTGATAGCTGTATGCCTATCCACCGAGTTCAATGGTGAATTTCTTGGTGCTGTTCCAGGTGTGAAACTAAGAACCAAGGGTAAGCCATTTTCGAGTTTGATTTTGTCATTTTTCCACTTATAAACTTCGTTTATATTTGTACTAGGTTTTTAAATATTTTTAACCAGTTGTTTGCGTTGATATGCTATGTCAGGTTTTTTTTCGTCGACATTGAAGTTATGGAGAAAGAGGTGGTTGCTAACAAGGGATATGTTAATCTTACGGCCATGGTAAGCCTCAATGCTTCTCTTGGGAACCCTAGTTGTGAATCTTGAAACGTATGGTGATGTTATGGCATTGATTCCGGTTTGTGTGACTTTGCTGAGATGCAATATCAACTTGTATTTGGTTTTACTGTTTTTGTTGGACAGTTTGTAAGCCATTTGGAAAACTTTGTAAAGAAAAAGTAGGGTATTAAACCCTCTAGCTACGACTCTTATGAACCTGGTTGGTAAATACTTTTAGTAATGAAGTTCGAGTTTTTGTTTTTTCAAATCTTGTGTATGTATAAAATTTCTGAGGCATTCAAAGTTGAACCCTGCATTCGTCGTTTTGTTGTAATTACAATTCTGGGCACGAAGATCACCCATTCGGTAAATCTCTATGTTTTTAATTAAGTGATAAATCTGGGCAGAGCCCTCTCTGTTATGTTTATAAAAGCTTTAAACCATTACAACCTATGGTTCAATAATTTGTATACTGATAATTCGAAGAGTTGAGCTTGTTAGTACAACATAAGTTGTGGTGAAAAAGTTGGGCATTGCCTGCGTATGAATACGCTATGGTTAAAGTATATTTTCTGTTTGTTTTTAAGTTAAGAGCTTCAACGTGAACCTAGTTGGTGTCGAAGCCTTGACTTGTTCTTTCTTTTGGAATCATTTAGGATTACATTGTATTAAGAAAAAATGTTACACCCTAAACTCTCTATGTATTACTTGTTTGGTTAATAAAATTGATAAGTCGACTACGACTTAGTGAGTTGTTGGATCTTCTTGAGATATTTAAACAAATGTTCTTTAAAATAGATGTGTTGAGAAAATAAATAGCTAGGGTTTGCAAAACTGCATTCGGTTTTAAAACTTATACCATGCAAGCATTATGTTTATATATAATACATAATTCGATACTCTGTATATTGTTTTGATATTGTGTATTTTAACTTGTTTTAGTTCTGGAGGTTGTACGCATTATTCCTACACCTTATGATTTATTATTATGATCATGGTTTGAACTTTGATATAATTGTTATCGGATGGTGAAAGTATAGAGCTTGTTTCTTTTGTATGAACCTTAATACACTGTAGTAATTGTGAATATTAATTGTATAACATGGTTCTCAGAACTAGGTTTCGATTTGGCTTTAATTTTTTTTTATCTTTTCTATGATATATAATACTTATAGAATTTTGAGATAAAATCTGTTCATACTAGGAGTTCGATGCTTATATGTACATATATAATGTTTAACCTAGACTAGAATATTGTAATAAAATTCTAGGGTTTGTATTATGGTTCCTGTGTAATAACATATTTTGTTTGACTATAAGCAAAATTTGTTTTCAGTTCATAAAAGACCAAGCATATGTAAAACATATATCTTCAATATTCATTTGAAATCAATGTTCAGTCTTATTCTAACAAAATACCATTTTCCTGATCATAATCATTCTTTCTATCATGTAAGATCAATAAATTATTATCTACTTAAACTCGATTCTCTGTACTAGAGTACGTCACGAAAGTGAGTGGAAAAATACAGAGAATAATTTATTTTCTATCATTCTTCATTTAACCATAATTAAACTATCAATTCAACATTTAAATCTAGCAGTCAAGTTTAAATGAACTTTCCAAAATATATAGCATTACAGAATTAAAACATTTAGAACAACCAAATGATATCTAAGTTTTAATAGAAACTTATAACACATTTACACACATTCATTCAGTAAATAGATGAACAGTAAATAATTAAGATAACACAAATAGAAACTGATAACTGTAGAAGGGACAAACATCCAATGGAGCCCGTTCCACCCAACCTTCTCCTGAAGACAGCTGTAACATACCCCTTTTTGCTGAATTTTTTTTTATGTTGGAAACCTTATCTTAAATTTTATAGTAAAGTTTTGTATTGGACAAGTGTCCAAGGATGGCTGTAATTTGCACAATATTTTATTATTAAATAAATTAAATAGGAGACAAACACCTAAGGGGAATGTTGAAAGAGTGTTTACTGACCCACTTGGTGGAATGGAATCTGGGGTAGAAGGCAATGGACAAATGGCAGCTTCATGAGGCAAGTAACTAGCTGCTGGTATGGGACAACTCCCTTGAATTGTGGTCTTAGTGCCCTAAAAGATGGGACTGGAGCTTGAGGCTCATTATTGAAAACTGACCACTAAAGACCTAGGCAATCTTTAAAAGAGCCATTGAATTTTGGACGGAGGTTCATCACTTTTCCTGACAAGGAAATTTACCTTGGGGTTTTGCTGCTTGCACCGAAGAGATTCGATGAGGGGATATGCTAGTTTTTTATCATGGTGTAAGTATGCATATTATACTGCTGAGTGCAGAGTACTAAAAGCTGAGGAGCAAGTATTAATAGTTTGCTTCCTGTACAATTTTTGAGTGCCTTGCTTCTACACAGAGTCCATCTACCTGGTGGTTTAGTAAACATGCTCGGGGGTCCAAAGGAGGCAAGTAGTTTGGATGCTTCTTCTGGAGAAGGTTGGGAGGAACAATCCTCATTGGGTGTTTGTCCACCGTATCATCTGTTATAGGTTCTACTTGTCTTTTCTGTTTCTAAGTAGTTAAATTATTTCCCGCAATTATTGATTTAGTATTTATAAGTTATCTTCATACAAAAGTATTTGTTTTGAATCCTGATCTAGTCATGACTTTGTGTAATGATGATTAAGTAAATGAAAGTATTGAACAAATAACTTCTCTATATTTTTCCCCATACTGTTTTCTGTATAGTACTCTAGTGCAGAGAAGGAGAATTAATATAGATGAATGATAGGAAGATTTCCAAATGAATGGATAGATTAACGCTGCTGTAGTTCATTAATATTTTCTTATCAATTATATTCTGTAATAAAAAATATATGTTTAGACTCAGGAATTATAAACAACATTTCATAATATAAGCATTATAATATTTTCTGTTACATAGTATATAGGTAATTATTTCATCTCTGTACAAAACCTAGGGTTTACACTTTAGGTCATTTATTTCTTCTCAAACAATATAGTGTCATAGTTTCATTATATTTCTTTAAGTCAATATTCAAGAAATTATAACAACTACAAATTAAATAGTATCTACAGCATTTTATTACATTTCTATTTATGACATGAATAGATTTATCTAGGGTTTTATGTTTTCCACGTTTTTCTAAATCTTGCACATAATTCTATTCATTTCCTGCATTATATTTTATTTTCAATGTCAAAAACAATTATTGACTTTCACTTTCGAAGTATCTAACAATTCAAATGGAGAAACCAGAACTGGTTAACTTGTATAACCTTTATCAAAACTGCTTAAAGCATAGAATGAGTCTATTTGGATGAATATATTTTTATCATCATAAACCTTAATTCCTATACTTCGACATTTTAGAAATCATTTCAACATCAACATCAGACAGTGGCATTTCCTTCCTATTGCAAACATTGCCTATAGAAAAACCTTATAGATATAGGAAGCTAGGATTTTATTTCAAGTCCGACATTACAAATTTCCACAGTCACCTCCTGAACCATATAGGTTAGGGTTTCACAGTTTCAAATTAAAAACATTGAGTTCTGGCTCTCGACCATTACCAAAAATGACATCATAGATATCAGTTAACACAAAACTATCAAAGCTACCATCGAAACCTACAGGATAGGGTTTCGACTGTACAATACAAGATTAAAACCTTTGGCACTTAGCCATCGTAAACACACAATAGTTCCAAAACATTAATTTATCACGTAACCTAGATAATGAATCACAATTTTCAACACGTAAACATCATCAAGTATCAGGAACCAAAATTACTTGTATATCCAAAATAGTCGAGGGTAAACTTTCTCGAATGTGTCATTGACATTACAAATTATCTACACTAAAAACAAACACCACAGGCTTAAAGCCGAACGGGTTGAGGATTTCATCCTCCCCAAGCTGCCAGATAGCTCACAACATTTCGACGGTGGTCACCTACATAGCCTCACAATAAACATGAAGTCTCGGCTAAGAACACAAGAAGGTCCAACATTCACCTAACCAAAGCATTAGGGAAACCACTGAAGCTTACCATTTCATTTGCAGTTGCCATCTTTTACAACTCAAGCTTGGGAACCAAAGCCGAAGGAACCTGCCACATAAAACTTGAGTTTGGTTAAAACGAGTATCATCATAGAAGTTTCATTAAAACGAAATAAACAACAACTGCAACACTTAAACTAATAGAAGAAGACAGGCTCAAACCCTGTACATTACCTTTAGATGAGTTAATTCTGGAGCCATGACGTCGATGCCATTGTAAAACCATAGCCATTATCTCACCACTGAAGGCAACGAAGGGTGAAAATAACTCAGAGAACTACCCCTTCAACATATACAGAAAAACCAACCATAGGTTCAACCTTTCAACATATTTTTAATTGCTATAAACTCTGACAGAAGGTCCGGCCATTAAAACTATCAACTGGTATCAGAAAACCCAACAGGTCACAGGTTCGAATCGTGGAGAAGCTCCCAAACACCTGCTAACGAAACCCTGGAGTTTCTCGATCTATCGGCCTCTCCACAGAGCCACTCTCCAACACCTTGAATGCCAAAAGGAAACAATAACTGCGAAACGTAGTGGAGATTAGGGTTAATATCCAAAGCCCAAGACCCACATATGATCAATGGTGCAGATATTTCATCGCATTCCCAAGCAACTGGTGCATTTAAAACACTTTATTACACTTCATACCATACTTTCTAGCTCATAAAACATTAGGATGAGGATTGGCACATCTCGACCACATCGGTGTTGACCATACAACTCATCACATGACAAGCAACACGTAATCTGCCACCAAGATCTCACACGAAAGTGGTAGATAGGAAGGTTTAATGCCAATATTGGTTTACGAACACCTGCCAGCACACATCCATGATATTATTATTACCTTGACCTCATCACGCGTTGGTTAAATAGTAATGCTGCCAGCCTGTCGATATACATGCAATAAGGTAAGTCATAGTTTACCTTAGGATATCGTATTCAACTAGATATCGACCACATTATTATACATTGAAACTAAGTCATAAACTTTACACATATAAAAGTTTGCATATAGATCTCATGCTATAAAGGTTTGCATATAGATCTCATGTTATAAGGTTTGCACAAAATTCTCATACTATAAAGGTTTGTATATAGTGTTTATGTTATAAAAATTAAATAGGATTCACATGTAGTGTATATGCTATAGATTTCAAATAGAACTTGCATATAGTCCATATGCATTAGGAACTATACAAAAATTTTGCATGCTATAGGAATACATAGGACTTGAAAATAGTATACATTATAGGAAGTAATGGTAAGTCATATGTAGTTCATACTATAGGAAAAGAATTTAAGCATTATAGAGGTCATCTACTATAGGACTTCACATATCAATTCATTTATAGTGCACATGTTATAATAATAGAAGGTATCATGCTTTTTTCCTATGTTATATAAAAGCACATGAACCTTGTGATAAACAGTAGTAGCGAATATTATCCTAAACCAATGCTACGACACTTTAATTCATCACTTAAATGTTAAACAAAGGAGACATTTGAGTTGTATAGTTACAAATACATACTATAGACGAGTCGCTGTATTAATACCTTAGAAATTTATATACAGAACCCTTGAGGGCTAACTGAAAGTACTCTTTAAATTATATTGGTATTACTTGACCCGATGTGTCACCCTTACCTGTAATTTGCGAAAGGAAAAGTCCAAATGCTTTAGCATAAATGCTAAGTAAGCCTTGGGGTACCCATAGGACCCCTTCCATCATCAAAAGAAAAGCAATAGTTAGCACTTATAAACATTATATTGAATCAAAATTGACATAAGTAATATAAAATTATAGTTGCGATGAGAAGAACATTAAATGGAATCTTAATGTAGACTTTAATTTCATATCATAACAAGATGACAAACAGTACACCGTGTGATGGTTACAAACATTTATTACATCATGACAACATAGAAGCATTTATTATAATTCCGCACAGTTAATTTAAGCATTAAAAGCTACGTTGAAAAATTTTAAATTTTTGTGAAATTTTGGGATGTTACAACAGCCAAGTCACTTGCCTTAGGACCCCTGAGCCTGTTCACTAAACCACTAAGACAAAGATGCTGTGTGGAACTAGAATTTGTTTCTTTGCAACTCAGCAATAATACTTATTGTACTCAACAGTATCACTCCAGCCTTTAGTAGTATTGAAATCTGCATTAAGCAGTACTAGTTCAGAATGTAGACTTAACTCCCTCAATCACTTCCTAGCCTTCCCCTCATCAAATCTCTTGTGTACTCTTATTTTTCTCTGTCCAGAAAATATCACAAGGAAAAATTGATGAGCCTCCTGCTCCATTCGATGGGTGATATAGCATGCCTAGGTCTTTGGTCAGTTTCTTAGTTATTGAGACACCTGCTCAGTTCCACTTTCTTGTGGAACATGACCATAAAAATAGGGAAGTTGCCTCTTGCAACAACTAGAAGTGATTGAGGATGATGCCAAGTGTCAGTTTACTCTCCACCCCAGTGCATTCCTCCTAGTGGGTCAGTGAACACTCTTTCAAGAGTCTCCTTTGGATATTTGTCTCCTCTTTTATTTATTAATAATAAAAATATTAGTGTAAGTAATTACAGTCATCCTTGACCCCACTTGGTCAATAATCATAAAAACTTTACAATAACATATAACATAATGTTTTTCTCATAACATAAAATGTTTAGATTTTGGGTATGTGACAACGAAGGTGTTTTTTATGGTGCAAAAACCATAAAACAATTTACAACTATAAATATTTAATCTTTATCTTGAAGAGATAAATCATTTTCAACACTTAATGAATGCTAAGTTAACATAAATATGCACTAGTTATTATTATTATAATGTGAATGCAAAACATATTAACATTGCACTTATTCATTAGTGACATTTCTTTTTCTATATTTAATTGTAAAATTCATCTTTAAAAACAATTCATCCAAATCCAAAATTTAAGTTGTAGTAAATTTTTTCAATTTTATTTTAGAATTCTCAAAATAATGGACCTCATTTATTTTATTCTCTTCATATAAATTAACTTTAGAAAAACAATTAATTTCAATATAAAGTTACAAGAAAATGTGTTTTTGTTTTAAAAAACAAAGAACATATTCCATAATTTTTATTTATTCTATTTAGAAATAAGACAAAATAAAAATGCAAAGATCGTTAACTCTCATGTCTTCACTTATGGATTTAGAAATAAGTTGGTGCAATGCTATCTCTTAAGAATTGAGAAAAATTAAATGTTTTTACATCAAACAAAGACCATATTCCATAATCTTCTTTGATCCATTTAAAAAGAAAGGAAAATAGAAATGCAAAGGTCATTCCCCATGTCTTCATTTATGAATTTAAAAATAAGTTGATATAATACTATATCTTAAGCATTGAAAAAGATTAAATACTTTTATATCCATCTTAATCCATATTTTGTTAAGAATCTAGAAGGATCAAATCCATCATGGTGCAAAACTTGATAATCAATTTTAATTCTCGATCTATCAAGTGTAAATCGATATAAATAACATGTACGTGATTACATGTTTTGCACCATCAAAAATTTTAACACCTCAATAAATTGAGAGATATAATACTTCTTGACATTTGAGTTTTATGCTTATTTATGAGTGATATTTATAAGGAACCTCTATAAACCATTAATACAAATTCAAATTTTGATTTCATCAACTTTATTTAAAAAATCTCAAAACAATGCAGCTTATAAATTTGATTTGTTTTTGAAATTCACTTTAACCAAAATCATTTTTTATGGGTTCTCGAATAAAGAAAAAATAAAATGAAAAGATACAGTAGCAACATCACACAATATTGATATCACGGCACCACACAATCCCATACACCTAAATTTGTGGTCATTGGTTGGATATTAATAGAATTATCTTACTATGCACTGGAGTTCAAGACTCTCATCATTGTTTCCTTGAAATTGAATGTGTAATTTTTGAAATTTTTAGTTTCACTTTTTAACAAAGCTTATGGGATTTTGTCATGAGAACTCCATATAGAGTAAGTAGTAACTTACAATTAAGGGATGACTTCATCATTTTCCGAACAACAAGAGGGTTGTATGCCCACTTAATACTCTTACATGAAAATATACTATCACAGATAATAAATGAAGAATCCAAGCTAGGAAGACGAGGGGGTTCATAGAACAAACACACATGAATTGAGTTTTATGCTTGCACATTAGTAGTTTCTACCTTTGAATTGATTGATTTCTCGTCAAATATAAAAACTCAATAGATCAAGACTAGATCTACCATCGTGGCATATTAAATCCTAAACAATAGGTTTGCAGTAAAGGAACATCTCATGATTGTGATGAAACGTGAAGGCCAATTGAACACTTCCTTCCCCATTACATGTACCACTATTCAATACATAAAAGTGTATTTTTATTTAGCGAATTCCATCTCCTACCCTCACAAGGCTATTCAATATTATATCTGAGGAAACTAGACAAATTGGATGCAACGAATTTTCAAAATCCATCCCACATAAACTATGTGGTATCCCAACCATATCACTTGAGTTCAATAGAAGACAAGTGCAAAATATTGAAGACGAGACCATGCCTTGTGCAACGGATGTTGACCTTCCAATATCAAAGCCAAATTCTTAAAGGTCACTTGAAGTCCCTGACATTGACACATTAATAGTGTTGGGAGACTTCTTTTGGGCTACCAACGAAGCAACTATTTCCCATCATGTCCATCTTGTAGTAGTAAGAAACGATCAATCTTAGAAATTAATGACAATGAAGGTTCATGCAATATTTCTAACTCATTATCTGAATTCATCTTGCATGTTTCCTTTTGCAATTTTGATATTTCATGTCCTGTTTGCATAAATGATGTAGGAGGTGTTAGTACTAAATCTACCATGTCAAAATTTTTAAAGGTTCCATTGGAATTGCGTAAGATTTTCCTAGCCTTATGATAGCTTCAATCTCAATTTGGTATATGTTGGGAAAGATCTTGAATTTGTAAAAGCATTCACTACATGAAATTTAGACAACAAAAACCTTATAGTTTGTAGTATATCTGTTACAAGTATCCTTAGAATGTCTCATTTCATGAGGAATCACATAGCTATGTATTTGATATAAGTTGTTGGTATGTTGTTTGTAGGTGCAAATAAGTTGTTGGTATGTTGGTATGTTGTTTGGAAGTTGATTGGATGATAACCCATACTTTTATAATTTGGAGTTTAGCTTTTCCATATCTAGTTTGTTTAGCTTCTCAATCTCTAGTTTGTGGAGATTTACACCTAAATCTCTCGATGGAGCGACTATGCTTCTAAATCTCTATATAGTGGGAAAGTAGAATTAATAATAGTAGGGCATTCCTTATTTTTATTAATTTATTTTTAATAGTAGGGGAAGTCTTATTTATATATGTCATATGAGAACTCATTTACTATGAATGAGGGGTCAATTAAATAGCCTTTTTTACGAGCCTTCAAACTACATTTACAATATATTTATGGGATAGATGCTTGAACAGCCAGCAGAGCCAGGCCCATGAAAGGAACACTTACTATAAGGGGAAACACTTAAAAGTTTGGCATGCATGCTGCTCAGAGTTGGCCCAATTGGAAGTACTGGCTTCGAAGACCTCCTTCCAATTTTCATTCTCCAGCATTGAAATATCATTAAAAAACATAACAAAAGAATTACGTTTAGTAACTTATAATTAAGTAATGTGCATGGATTCTAAGAGCATAAAAAGCTATATATGAAACAAAATAAATACTTTATTTCATTAGAGTTATCTAACTGGAAATCAATGCATAAAATTAATGCAGAGGAGATCAATATTTGTAAACCCTTAACTCCTATTTTAAGGATCATTGGAATTTTAAGCTGAATTTGTTCTTAATCTTTTAAATAGATATTTTATGTGAGATAACATGGATTTATAGGTGGATATTTTGGATGTAGTTGTATTAGGATGGATCCAAATTCTAAATTATCAATCATTGGGAGATCGGAAAAAGCAAGTATATATTTCTTACTAACAGATTAAAATGAATCTACATGTTCTTCAAATAGAAATATAGGATGTCTAGTTTTTACTGTCATCCACCCTGAAAGAACAACTTTTCTTTTGCAATTACTATATGAGTAGTTGAATATTTGTTTGATGAATTACAATGCCAGTTCAGTTGGTGCAAAAGCAAACCATCAAGAAGGCAGGGGCAGGTAGATTAGAAGTTGAATCTTCATGTAAAAGAAATTATTGTCGAACATAAAAACAATTTGATTCTTATTCTCAAATCTTGTTCCTTGTTGGAAAGTACAGCATAAACGATAAATGTTCCATTATTGAAGATTGTCAAAGGAGAATTTGATGGTTTGGTTAGTGATGTTTCCCTTGCAAACAACAACCTTCAATAAACTCGGAGAGGGAGACACGAAATCAACATTTGCCAGTAATTTAAGAAGTAATAAAATTCATATTTGAGATAAATATACCTGGAAATCATAGCATTTGCTTGGTCAGAAGAGTAACAACACCATCAAAATTCACTGGTGTTAACATCATAACCATCATTGTAATAACCACCATTTCCATCAGCAATGGAACTACGAGAGATAGAGGCACCACCACCGACTGGAACAACCTCAATGTAATAATCAACGACATTAACAACTACAGAAATTCGAGACAATGTTATGGCTCGCTCACCTGTTACAAATTCATTACATGCAGAATTGCAGAGCATCATCCAAGGTGAGGCAGAACTTCCTTGGAGAAATACATTTAAAGCATCACCTGGGGGATTTTCATGGCTTTGTGCGTGGCATCTCAACATCATTGTGAGATTTATGTAGATGACAACTCAACAAACATTGGAATTTAAGTAGATGACAATTGTTGCGTTGCATGCCTTGTTTTCCACTATTAAACAAGGTTTGGCATTTGAATTATAACGCAACCAGTTAATTGCACAACTTCCAGGGACAATAATTGCACCCACGCAGGGCCCGATGAGCGAGAGAAATTACCATCGACAGATGCCAGGGATAGTAGGATTCGAACCCCTGGCTGGACAGGCACCAACATTATCAGCTTACTTTCTTTTAGAGCGTAATTGGAAGAATCACCTATCACAAATAATACTTTTTTATGCTTTTCCATATGAGTAACAGGATATTGGAGATTAAACAAATCACAAATCAGCTTTCATTGGAGTGCAAGTGTCAAATTCTTTTGCATTCCCCACCCAGGAATAAAGTTAACGAGATCCCACAGACTCAAGCAAGTGTCGACTTGTTTTTCCACTTGCAAACAAGATTTGGAATTTGAATTATAACTCAGCCATATCTATTCAACTGGCGAGATGAATGTCAGTGCACAACTTTGAGGGACAACAATTGCACCCACGCGGGGTTTGGGTCTAGAAGTACAGAGCTTGGATTTCATCATCATAATCCATTCCCAGATAGCCCTTCCTCCACCTTCCACAAGCCTTCAATTTCTAGGTCTCCTTTAAATGGGAATTCTGCTCCTGCTTTGCTTGCAAACTATATTATATATGCCATAGATATGCCAAATGCAGTACCTGTGGAGAATTCCATATTTTCTAACTTCAAATGGCCTGAAGGCTATATTTCGTTGAAGAGCAGCAAGATGGATTGTTTGGACCTTAATATTTGTACTTGTAAATGTAAATGCACACCAAAAGACCAAACCAGGGTCTTTTCTTGGGCATCTCCAGGACAGAAAAGTGTATCGAGATGGCTTAGAAATTCCCACAAGTATGATCAGGAATTCATGAGGGCTCGCTCCAGGAAACCTGCAAGCTCCGTGAATCTACTGAAAAAAAAATCATCTGAAGTGAAGAGAACTGTTTGGGATTCTCCTATATTGGACATGGAATTTGGAAGCTCGGACAAGGTGAGGAAAACCCAATCACAAGAAAGTCAGAATTTTATGAAAGATAGGAATATAGAGGTGACAATGCCAATATTTTCACCATGAAGGATGATTATGGTAGTGGGGAGCTTGTGGATAAGATATTGGACAAGACAAGAATGAAGGGGACTAGGAAATGGACTGTGCAACATGTTGCAGAGCTCTTTGTTGCATCACCCATGATTGCTGCCTCGCTTGATTGCAGGTATCTCAGCGGCTTGAAGGAGGAGTGCGAAAAGAAGAAGGCGGCCTGAAGCAGCTCGACGTTTCAAGGAATTGCAGAAAATGATGGAGAAAAGGTGTGTAGCAAAGGTGCGGGAGAGAAGAAGGCGTGCGGTAGAGGAAAAGGCGTGTAGCAAAGGAGTTGGTAGATCAGATGGACACGTGGTAAGGTGAGGTGACGTCACGACGGAACCATCCACGTGGAAACATTCCATTCGCTCTATGAGCGAGGAATCTAGCCGATGTGGATGGTTATGCTTCTCGTTGGTGAAACGCCTATGATGTAAAAATGAGGGTATTGAGAACTATATTCCATCCGAAACATCACTCAAAAATAGAAATTAATGCAACTGGTAGCCTCGTTAATATATGTTGAAATAAGATAAGATGTGAGGCATTTTTTACATTATAAACAAGAGCCACTAGGTGGTTGACATTTCTATCTACTCTATTTGCTTAAACTTGGAAAGTTTAAGAGTAACATTCTCTAGTCTATATCAAGACAAACAAGTTGAGTAATGATGTTTGTTCATAATGTTTCATATTTGTGTTTTTTTACTTGGTTAATATGTATTAATACACTCTTAGAAATAATAAAAAAAACCATTGGAGATAATCATTTGCATTTTTTTCCCTTCAAGGTGTAATAGTGTACACTCTTAGAAATGATAATAACAAGAATTTTGGACATAATTATTTATCATAATGTGCACTATTAGAAATGACAACAAGAATCTTGGAGATAGTCAATAAAAAACTTAAATTTTGTTTAAAAACCTAACAAATAACATAATCCGACATAATTATTTATAATATTGTGCACTATTAGAAATAACAACAAGAATATGGGAGATAGTCAATCAAGAAACTTAAATTTTGTTTAAAAATCTAATGAATAAAACTTCTTACAATAATAAAATAAAACTTTCTATAATTTTATAAATTTTAAATTGTCTTTTATTTTATATTTCTAGAATTCCACATTATCATCATGTTTACCAAAAATAAAAAATATTTTGACGTTTTTTAAATCCGTATACACCAATGTTATTCTTTTAAATGCCAACATGGTTATTATTTTCAAAGAACAAATCATAACAATATAGAGATATAAACAAATCACTAATCACATTATACTTTCATAGGAATGGAAACATTTTTTAGGAATAAATAAAAATTACAGGAAAAAAGTTTATAATGAACACCATGCCATTCATAACAATATGAAATTGGGTATGTTTTTGAAAGGAATGGAAATGGTTCTTTGTGGATACATAAATAAAAATTACAAAGAAAGAGTTTATAAAAAGATAATAAAGATAAATATGTCTATTATCTTTTTATTTTTAAATTCAAATTCTTTATAATTTGAGTTTAAAATTTTTTTCAACTAAATATATTTATATCTTTATAGAAAAGAAAAAATATATATATATATATATATTTCAAAGGTGTTCCTAAAAAAACACAAAAAACATCTTGAAGAAAAAAGATAAAATAATTAAGAAAAAATAAAATTTTAAAAAATTGTAGCTAAATATATTTATATCTCTATAGAAAAGAAAACAAAAATCAATATTTCAAAGGTTTTCCAAAAAAAGCATATTTAGGAAAAAAGATAAAGTAATTAAGAAAAAAATAATAATTGTATACCTCAATGCAAACAGATGAATGCTATCTTATTTGTTTGTCCATTAACCAAAAAGGCAATAAAGAGTTTTTTTTCTCCCATGCAATTGTATTTTTCACATTAAGGAAATGTGCACAAGTAGTTATCACCCAAATTAGCCCTTTTTCCTCAAATGGACTTGAATAAATAAAATTCAATTCTCAAGCAATAAACCTTTTCTTGAGAAGTATTTTCCCAAGCACTCTCAATAATCTTATGATAAATAATATAGCAAAGCATCCTATCTCAACACCTTTATAGAGAAATTCACTAATGTGAAGTTTACAAGGTCATCATCTTCCGGCTCTTCCAAATGTCAAAAAATCCATGTAGTGATTTCACAATATGGAAAAGGAGGCTATCAAGCTCTTTAAAACATTCTAAGCAATAATATGCTTAAGACTCCTACCACAAACATTTATGGTACATACAGGTCAAACTTGCAAAATATAAGCTACTATGTTAAGTGCATCACTACAGTTTAAGACTAGTAATATGGATCAAGGCTTTGCATCGTTTACTTGCAGTGGAAACAAGTACAAGGAATGACAAAAAGAACGTGGAATATTTTTCTCGTTTGGGTCATGAGATAATGGAACCATCTTGGCTATGAGGGGATCATGAAAATTATCAATCACAATGTCATCCAAATTTAAAAATTCATGGTTGAAAGGGGTAGGGAAAACACTTTCACTTGATCATTTTCAACCACTTCCTCACAAGGACTAGTCTCTTTCCTCTGATGATTACTCATAATGAAATTATCTAAAGTAATTTTGTCATTGAATGTAACATCATCTTGTATATTACATGCCTTATCCCAAAATAAGACCTCACCTTGCGAATTATAGAAAAAAATATATTAGGGCAAGGAGGGATATCATACTCTTTAAGAATGGGAATGTGGCATGTTTGCTTGAAATAAGCTTGGAAGATAGTATCATTGAAAGGAAAAATCTCATTAATGTATTGTGTAAGAAGGGAAATAGACTTAGAGACATAAATTGTATTCTTGATTAAGTCAAGAAGGGAGCTTGGGATCTGGGAATAATCATCAAAAGAGAATTTACAGAGCATTTCTTCTCACTACTTCTTATATTGATCAAGCTTGGATAATATATTGGATTCCAAGAATTATTGACATGTTCTAGGATCATGGAACTCATCACATAAGTCACACCAAGGAAAAGGAGGATTTGAATTATCAAACACCGTCTTGAAAGCATTGAAGAATTTCTCCCATGCTTGGATAATATGATCAAGCAGAGCATTAAACCACTAAATAGCCTTGTCTCGAAGTGTATGAGGAAAAATACAAACCATCAAAGAAGGATTAGAAATGTAATTTTCAAGACAATACTCGATGAAGATTTTGATATGATCATCAAGGATTTTGTGAGGTATAAATTTGAATTGAGAAAGGCCTATGACCAAACACTAGGCCCTAGGACTATGATCCAGAAAACCTGGAGATCAACGAGTATGACTATTGACCACCAAACTTCAGTCAGGATCAGACAATATATGATGGAAGATTTGATGGAACTATCCTCCAAGGGGTCAGATCAACAATAATTTAAAATAAAATTGGGAACCTCATCCCCTATGGAGTCACCATTTTGTGTTGATGCTTAAATAGACTCGGGAAAAAACAATGAAGGAACACAGCTTGTAGGCTTGGTTAAGGTGAAGAGGGGGATGGAAAACTGAGTATTGTTTAGAGACCTTAATTTTTACTAACCAAATGCATGCAACTATGAAATAAACGAACTTAATTAAATTAGAAAGGAGGAAAATATCTAATGAAAAGAAACATAGATAATTAGTTGTGATGAAATATACATAAAATTGACTGAATATGGTACTAACTAAATTAAAAATAAATGATTAAGAAACTAATTAATGAATAAAAAGAAATGAGAATAGCTTATGTTTAGCAGCTATGTTTACAAATGTGGAAACAAGGATGTAGGTATGTCTAAAAACGATTTTTTAT
Organism: Larix kaempferi; assembly: GCA_027924585.1. NCBI lineage: Eukaryota > Viridiplantae > Streptophyta > Pinopsida > Pinales > Pinaceae > Larix > Larix kaempferi. Next base: position 10,140,994 of record BSBM01000449.1, read on the forward strand.
TATTAAGAAACTAGAATTTAATACACTATAACAAATGTGACCAATTATAGATCCGTGATGACAAGAGGTTTTCAGGACCATATTCTCAATAGGGTAAAATCTAAACAACATGAATGTGCTCACGTTTAGATTGTCTTGACGTAACATGTACGCACGAAGGAACTAGTCTTATATATATATATATATATATATATATATATATATATAAACACAAAAACATATGCAATAACACAATGTACCTTTGACTAAAAGAAGATGACTCTTCTTTCACCCTAATGAATAGAAATTGAAGTAGAATTAACTTCCATCAACACATTATTAGGCTATATGAAGTGGAAAATGAAAAAAAATGATTATGGAACACAACTATAACTGGTCCTTACCTTCAATGTTTTCAATGTTTGCCTTTGCCTCATATTTAAAGGGGTTCAGGAGGTGTCTGAGCTGTTTGGGATGCCTTTGCGAACTTGAGCATTTCTGAATATGTTTACATCTAGGTAATCCAAAACATGTGGAAAGACACGTGTAACAATGTTGGATAAAAAATTGTTGCAGTGAAAATTATCTTCCCAAGTCAGTAGGAAACATATATTGGTAAACACAAGGACATGAATATATATCAGTCAAGCACCTTTCATCTGAAACCAGTTGAGAAATCACATACATGATCAAATATTAACTTTAAATATTGAACATATAAGTAATACAGGACGACTACACATTAGACTTTTAAAATGTGCCCAACATTATATTGTCAAGCTTACTTGATTGCATTTTACAATTAATTTTTGCTAAGGAATTTTCACTAAATTTTCTTCTTGGAATGGCCTGGAGCTGTAACAGCTTTGGATACAAACAATAATCAACTGGGAAACATATACCCTGGATATTTAATTTGTTCCTAAAATAGATCTGCGACAGCTATATAGAATGAAATCATATGTTTTTTTGTGAACCTTGTAATTTTAGTAAGTATGATGCGTTTCAGTATGAGAAACCCTCACTATAAAGTCTAATGCAAAATCCAGAAAATGAATACCACTAAGTTGTAAACAAGAATAAAAATCCAATTTCAAAAAGAGCAATAAGTTGGCTGAGCATTAAATCCTACCATAGCCATAACAATCTACGACTATTAGCATAGATAGAAGCCTCTATGAAAATCATAAAGGTGACTAAGGTATTATATTAGAATACACTTTTTTTAATTGTCAGGGAAAAATATTTGTTTTGAAAGGAAACATCAATATTTTTTAATAACCAACAGATACTCGCAAACATGCAACTAGCGTAAATGAAAAACAAAATACATTCTTAAATTGGACATCGACTACCATACAATATTTTTTAAACAAAACTAGAAACGCAACTCAACCCTTAGCTCAAGTGCAACAAGAGGTGGACTGGCAATGTTTAGGTCATTATTGTGCTTTTGAAATATGTAGATCATTAAAGGACTAGAACCCAAAATTCAAGATGTTGATTATGATCCCCTAAATCTAAAATAATGGCACATTTGATGCATTTCAACTTTCAAGACGGATCTTCTAAACACTAAAATAAATGCAGAACTTGGAAAGCAGAAGGAAGAAACAAGGGAGAACCTAGGAAAAAATCATGGATTTGGTTTGGAAACAATAGGTAGAGGCTGTAGGTCCCAATAATTCTCCATAGAAGGATGATATACTTGATAACACAGTTATGTTTCACACATCGCAATCCCAATCAACCATAGTTGACTAGTTCCTCCATATCGAGCTAATAATTGGATCAATTTCATAACGACTTGTTTCACAGAAGATGAGACTAATAACCCTATCGATGCACCTCCTGCCTTGGGATGATCTACAAGCCACTTTAAATCACCCACAGAATTATACCCGTATCCAAATTCCCTTCCACCATTTGGTCCAGATCTATGAAATTCATAGCAATGTGGTATTTATCTTTGTTTCCGGAATAGAAAGCATATATCTCACACCCTGAAGCTGTGCTGGGGTTTCACCTTTTTCTATTCTCTACACAAGTTCTTTTGTTACAGCTTTGAGCTCTTTATCCCCTACGAGAACCAGATTCTTCTTCTTAACCTTTAGAATGATTTCTATGAGTATTCTAATCTCATCATTTCTATTGGCGGTGGCTTCAACACCAACCCCTGAACTTTGAAGTCGTATCCTAGTAGGCTTGGCACAGATGGATAGCAGGGGCTTCCAAAAGCATCACAATGACACATAGAGAAGTCGTTTGGCCGTGCCCGCAGTCACAAGATTATTATATAGCATGATTTAAGATGCTCTCCACCTCTGGGGTTAGCATCTATTACACTGTGTTTATCCCTGTTCGCATTATTGATGATAAACAAAAAAAACTTTCTTGATAAGGAAATAAATCTTCGGAAACTGTCTTTAAATCTCCCTTAACTGTCTTTAAATATCACTTAACTGAGCAAAATAAATTCTATATGAGGGACTTCAAATTCAATAATACAGTATTTGATTTCTAACATTCCCCATAATATTCCCGTGAAATTAAATTTAACTCGTGCTGCCTTTGACCCTCCCGCTAGGGTTTTCATCGTTTCCCATATATATATTTTCATTTTGATGATTATTACAATGCTGTCTAGAGTCTTCCATAGCTCCAAAAACTGTCTCCCATTTTGGGAAATCATAAAGCTCCTTCACTCCACAACACTCTACCAGATCAATAGCTTCTTCTTCCCAGTATTTCCAGTGTTATGCTAATTCAAGTGTGGAATTTATCTTGAGAAAAACTTCTTTGTGCAAATAAATCCTCTTTTATTTCCCCTTTCTTCGATTTAATTGTTAAAACCTCAATCCCCTGGGCTTTTCTTTCTTGCAAATAGCTAAATTCAGCTGCGTTCCCCAACAGATCTCTAAATTCTTCACTTAACACGCTTATTTAATTTAATTTCTTCTTATAAACCAACTTCCTCTTGTTTATATTCCTCTCTACCTTTGAAGTGCTTCTAGACTCCTTTCATTTCAAAACTTCACTTTCGAGGGTTACTGTTGGATAGTTACAGAGATCTTAAATCATAGAACTTACTTCTATTACAATCTATCATAGCTAAGAACATGAACAATTGAACATTTCATAGAGCACTTGATTGTGCTTTTGATTAGAGCTCTTGAATTATTTCAAGATTTTCACTATAATTATAGAAAGCATTCAAGAACAAGACATCAAATGTCACACACAAAAGATCTTAAAATAAGAAATGAAGACACAAGAACAAATCAAATGATCTAGCTCCTCGATATGTTGAATTGTAGATAAATTCCTTGAGTTGTGATGTCAGAGGCTCTAAGGAAGATAAATGGTAGGTAAGTAGAGTGCATACTAAGCCACTTGAACATTGACAAAAGAACCAACCTTGGTACAAGTGTTTTGTAGGTGTGAGATGAGCACAAGATGAGACACTCACCACCCGAAAGGAAGCAAAAAGGGAATGGTGTAAGAATAGGATTAACAGGATCATTGTTGGGTGGGAGCAAAGAACTAGAGACCGTTTGATTGCAAAAGCACCTATCGAGTTGAATATAGAGGCTAAAGAGTAACAATTCAGAGTAGAAACTTGTATATGTGTATTTGTTAGAAAAATAGGATCGCAGAGCAATAACAATAAACATGATGAAAATATAAAACACGTAAACACAATACAAGAGAGACACCAATATAATGTGGTTCACCCAAGATGGGCTACGCCCACATAGAAATGGTCAGTCCTTATTATTATACCATCCAACAAATGAAGGGATACAACCTACAACACATCCGCGTCAACTTCCTCTTCACTCTCTTAAAGTCTCTCTTACACAATCATAGAGATCTCTACAATACTACAATACTACAATACACAATCGTATTACAATGTCTTCCTTTTAAAGAGTGACTACCATGGGAAAATACTATGGGAGACCCAATACCATGGGCTCGTAAATCACACATTATTGACCAAGTCATGACTATGAAATTACAACATTTTATAAGGAATTTTTTTTGAAATTTTCGCTACGGGGAACTACCCTTGAACCCCGACCAGGGGGATCTCCCAAACTAGTTTTGACCCCCGTGGACCCCCCATGTATATTGTAGTGGGGGGAAATCACCCCCACACCCCACCGTCATGGGCTAGGATCCAGACATGACTGAAACATGACCTATGACTCAAGAAGACCAGGCTCCACAACCAATAGTATTTTCCTATACAATTGGGAGTTTTTGTAGTTGATTTACATATGTAGATTGGTATGCATGGCCTACACATAGTAGTGATACTTCGGCGGGAGAAGACTTTTAGGACATTGCTGCACAATTTATTCAAGGAAAAAAAAGACATCGAGGGAAGGAGAGATTTTAGAGGGCCTATTAGGTCCTTATAAAAGTTAAAAAACAAATGTAAGAATACATTAGACATTAGATAAAGTGGATATAATAATGTATATGTAATAAATCAATGCATAAATAGAACATAATGAATGATTAGTTGGAGCATGTACGACCACTCCAACAATCCTTATGATTTTATAAATATTCATGAAAATGAAGAATAACTTGGTTGGTTAACCTTCCCACAAATATCTCTTGAATATTTACGCGTGTATCCTACAATGTAGTTTCTTCTTGAATGAGCATTGAAACAATAGTTTCAAAAAGGACCCCACCAATATACACCAATGATGAACAATGATTAGTATGAGCCAATGCACTAGAAATATCATCATTAGAGCACAAGGAATCATGTGACTTTTATTAGACAAAAATAATTTTATACGTAACAATTGTCATATCATATACATTACTTAATATTTTCAAAAAATTGAAAGGGAAAATAATAAATATGTAAAGGGATTTGATGGGTTTAGGAAGGGTATACAAGAGTAATGAGTTGAAAGGCCAAGATCCATGACAATGACAATATTTTATAAATAGCGTCTTCTTACTATAAAGAAAGCGTCCAAAATTGGATTGTGAAATTTTCTATGGAACTTTAATGAAAAGAATCCATTGATTACCATGGAGAAAAACCTCAATTATGTCATTACATTGTTTGCTTTTTTGGATTCATATAAGAATGTTCTTTTACAATGTAGACATATTTCATGTATAAGCAATGTATCTTATATTTGTGTCTCAAATTGTTTTCCTATAGCCACAATCTTAGGACTGTAGTCATATCTTTATGTAAATCTTTATTTCATACCTTCCTGGGTGTGCATCTAGTTACTTATATTTCTACTCTTATTTACAAAGTAGCGTTCTTTCTCCGAGTAAAAGTAGCGATATATTTGGTATTATGTTTATCTTTCTAGATTTTTTAGGTTAACTTTAAAAGTATCATTCTACATTTTTCATATTAGATTAGGTGAATTTCATAAATTTCATATTAGAAAATCTTAAATGGTGGACTTGACCACAACTAGTAAAACTTAAAATACATAATGATTGTTGGATTAGAATATGGATGGGTTCCCAAAAATAAATTGTAAGGAGTCTAATTAGGAATTCTCACTGAGGTGAATCCATACAATGGATGTAGGACATTTTTTTTCCGTATCAATGGTTTTGGCATTAAAAGGAGGAAAAAATGGAAAGTTGAATGTATAGAACTACATTTTTTCCTCTATGTATTTTTTTTTATGTATTTAGCCCAAATCCTTACATTGCATTGATCCTACAAAGGCCCTTACATGACCTTCCAATAAATATAGATGATTTATAATACTGAAATTCGCTGGTGAAAGAAGCACCACAATATTTGAGCATATTTTCAGAAATATGAATTCTGTTACACCTTTTTAATGTTATTCATAAATATGTAGTTTGTAGATTGTTTCCTTTCACCTTCGAAGATAAAATTTCAAGTTGGTATAATGCCTTATCTATTTACACAATTTATAACTAATTTGAAAATGATTATAGTGAAAGTTATTATATACATGATATACAAGTAGTGGATGGTGAATCCATTCGAGATTTCAACACATAATTTCATTGAGCCTTAAGTCTATTATTGCTTTCATGATAATCACAAGCCTTATACTAAAATGATTTGTGAATGGTATGCACATGCCTTGCCAAAAACCATGGCTACGTTAATTTACAAAAGAGAATATGACCCTTTAGAACCACATAGAGATAAGCCAGAAGACTTATGTTTATGTTATTATGAAGATATAAAATATGTTAAAGATAACCCTTTAGAACCACATAGAGATAAGCTATAAAATTATGTGATGAAGTTATGCTTTCATGTGAAAGAATTAACAAACAAAAAATTTCTGAAAATGATAGAAATTTCACATAAACCACAAACTTGTTCAATGTCAAGGATAGGGCTAAGTATTAATCTGATTGACATATTTGGTTAAATATGTATATGTATAACAAGTGTTTTTTAACTTAATCATTTATTCTTAAAACTTTCCTTTTAAATCCTTCTTTCTAAAACTTTCCTTTAAACCCTTTTTTTTAAACCTTTCCTTTTTAACCTCTTTTTAACCTTTGTGATTTTTGAGAGGAATCACAGCCCATATACTTTTGATGATTTATTGAATGATGAACATATGCCTCATACATATAATCAAATACCCTTAACAGAATCATACATATAATCGCTTACCCCATAGAATCTAACACATACTCAGAACCACTAATTTCAAGTTTCGACAATGTTGAGATTCAAGATGATGCGATCTTATCCATTGATCATCTCCTAAAACCGAGGGGAGATGAATATACTTTGTAGAGTAAACCGATTCTCATACTGTTTGAACAGTATAGCATGTTTGTGAAGACATTTTATAATATTTTAAAAGGTTTTCAATTCATGTTTTAAGTTAAATAAGAGTAAACATAATAGAAAAAGAAATTAATAATAATAGAGATGTGGAAAATTTAAAAGAAATGAAGGAGAGTTACGCTCACATATTGTTGTTGGGCTTTCGTCAACCCTGCCGACATTGGAGTTTTTTTCATTGGTGATAAAAAATTTCCACAACTTTTGATTTTGCTAATAAGGAAAAGAAGGATACGTTATGTCGACATGCCGCCCAATATTGACCACGATTAAATCGTAATGTTCAAGGAAGAACCAGGTGCATTGCATTCAGTGTGGGGAATTGAAAGCCCAGTGCTTTTTGATCGCTTTATGAGTCCAAAAAGAGGCAATAATAATAATTAAATGGAACAAATATTAATTTCAACGCAGAAAAATGATGTAATGGGTCCTTATTCCCTCTGTTCATTTGATGTATTACCTCATGCTCTTAAAACGATATCAGAGGTTGGTATACATTATATTAATCCCTTATCTTATCTCGGTCAATCGGTTCAATATCCTTCATTCAACCCTTTCTTAACCCTCGGCTGATCTTCCATTCTCTCCGAGACTGTCGGCTTGGGGACTCATGAAGATGTAGAGGTGGGGCGTGTTGCTCAGCCAAGAATGACTTGCCTGCATAACAGACGAGACGGCCTCCCTGAAATTATTAGAATGGCAACTATTTGAATTCTGTCCCATTCATTTATTGAGTGAAGCTGGTTTGTGGGCAAGTCATTTTGGCCAAGCAATCCGCTGTTTCCTCCCGCCAGGCCATTGCCCGGAACAATAATATGCTGTAAGTGATGGAGGCGACTATAATATAGTTAACAAAATTTCATGTCTGGATTAATGTGATGTCGGCATGGTTTTTTTCAAATTCTTTCGAATGGATGCGAATCGTAGAATTTACAACTTCTTCTAATTTGGATTGTTTAGTTTATAACCGTTGTGAGGAGCATTTCTTGAACTTTATGTTCTTACATTTGTTTGTGTGAAGATTTTGAGTATGGATGAAGCTTTTGCAATGGTTTAGACATTGTGTTAATTCTTTTTTTTGACGTTGAAGTTTTTAGTGGACATTCCACTCATTTTTAGGAATCAGAAACAAAGAATAATGCAACTTCTTTTTTTCTGATTCTTTGAAGTATTTGTTGGAAAAATATAATTACCAACTGTAATCTGGGTCGGTTCTGTCAGTCACTCAGTCAGTCTTTTTGTCAATCTGCAATGTCAGCCAATCAAACACAGGTCAAGTTTGTATTTATTGTATAGCAATCTTGATGCAACCCTATATGTATTACATTGAAAATACAAGGCTTGATGCAACCCTAGAGTTGAGCGGCCGTTCAACTCTGCCCCCGCAGTTCAGCATGGCTTGTTGGATTAAATGAGGCTGATCCGATGGCCAAAGGGAAATCACGCTCCTGCGTCAAATATACTGCAAAGTTTTGTAATCGGAATGGATGAGTGTTTCTTTATCCATGATATACTATAATGACATATAGTTCTGTCTTAATAGTGGAATATTTATGACTGATTTCATTGAAGGTTTATGAGTGGAATGCCTTAAAAGATGCCCATTATGTGTAAGAAATGCTCCCACTGCATAATTTGATGTTTCTGTTTCAATTTCAGAGAAATAAGGAAGCACCAAGACAAGAGATGAACATAAAATCTTCTTTAGTTTATTGAATGCAAGTTGTTGCGTAGGAGTACACTAAAATAACCCTTTGATGTTCTCTTTTATCCGCTGATTCATGGGGGCCATGCCATGAAGCTAAATCAAGAGATTACTATGCTCTGAAAGTTTGTCAGCATAGAAAATGTTGGGGCTTATGAACGATTCTAAGAACTACCCGATTTTTTATGGCTTTAAATTTTCCGGCTGGAACACACACGATATCCTTGGTGTGATCTGGTGATTTTTTTTTGTCTTTCTTATCTCATAGCCACATAAATAATACACTTTAGTGCATTAATATTATCATGTAAATTCTAACAATCATTTGATTCTAAAAGCATAATAGAAATCATAATCAAGAACCTTTATTCTATAAGCTGATTAATAGTTATGTAAGATAGAAGAACCCATTATCTTTTACCTTCCAAAACATGTAAATGCACAACATTTATAACCAAAAGTTACATTCATATAAATCTCAGTAGCCAGCTAATTATAAATGTACCACTAATTGTAAATGTACTACCTTTATTCCATAGTAACCCACCTTATCTACCTATAAATCTTAGAAACCTACTAAATAGAAAAGCACATCCCTACACCATTACAATTATGATCATGTAAACCTCCTCAACCATTGAATGTAAATGCACATCTTTTATATGGTAGACAACACACCTTATTCTCATACGAACCTCATGAACCAACCAAATATATATGCACATCCCTTATAAGGTAATCACAAAGATTATCATCAAGTAAATCTCATCAACCAACTAAATATAAATGCACATCAACATGTAGTTGTAAGGCACAATAATTATAGCCATAACATGGAACACCTATCAATATGAGCGAGAAACAATAACAACCCATAAGAAATGTATATATTTATAGAATTGAACATCTTTAATGATAATTCAAGAGTGAGGAGTACTTAACTGGATTAAATTTGCTTAGTCATCTGTGGACATGAGTGCAACTTTCCTCCCAACCATTTGACTCTCTTCTGGTGTTTATTTCTGACACCGAGAGGCCACCCCCGAGCTAGCAATGAATCCACTAGGGTAGAGATTTTATCAAGGAATAACTTTTACTCTCATATACCTTAAGAGACTAAGAATGTTCTTAATTTAACTACTCATAATCATTTTTCAAAACCGTTTAGGTTTACACACTTATTTAAGGTATTAACTAAGGGTAACAAATTCCCATTTTGGCTTATACCTAAATAAAAAATATTATGTCCTTGATTCCTTTCATAATATTATTGACGAATTATTTATACCTTTGTATAACCTATATATATATGATGACCTCTCAATCATTTCAAAATCATATGTGAAGTAGTAATTAAAGGACATGGTCCATCGATTTGGGATCGGGCTTTATGACAGTTGTCCCTTCCCACTTTAAGATATAACTTTCAATAATATAAAACTCCTAACGCTAGACGTTTTGTAGTAATGGGATCAGGCTCTCACTGAGCCATCCCTAAACCCACTCAAAGTAGAGGTAAAAAAATATAAGGCAATAATAGTAAATATCGCTATGCTTTGATCAAATACAAACTCCACCAATTTGATAAATATACAGGGATCGCTGGGGTCAATTAATTAAACAAAATTACTAACCATTTAATCCAAACATAAGGGCGACAAAAGAGATTACAACCCTTTTTCGAGACATACATCTAGATCAAACCACCCAAATGTACAATGAGAACCCTCACCGACTCATTCCAAGCACAAGTAATTTATAAAAAGTATAGGATAATAGATAACAACCAAAGATATAAAGGTCCTAGGGACTGTTCCCTCTCCTTTTTGCAAGGATACAAACAAAGAAAGACTGGCAAGAGGCTGCACCTCTATGATGCCGACTGTAATTACGATATCATGACAGAAAGATCACCGACGGTTGTGCCCTTTCTATCAGTTAACAAGATTGATAATACATAAAAAGAAAATCTGTCAACATAAACTGGGATTGAAATCTGTCAACATAAACTAGAATCGATCTCTTATAGAGCCGTCATCTCCCTTCAATCGCATCAATCAAAGAAATTCAACATGAAGAATCACCAACGAGAAAGAAAAACCAAAATCGTGCCCCCCCCTCTACTCAGCTTCAAGTAGCCAATATAAGGGTACCTATGATAGCTTGATTTATCCCATCGATAAGACAAGTGGCAGCATAAGTGCTAGAGAGCTCCCTAAAGGAGACAAGTGGCTTTGTATGTAGTGTCCCTTTTTAAGAATTTGCAAACACTAGGAAAAATTGCACTTTTTGGCCAATTCAACCCTTAGACTAGGATGGACTCAACTCCTTCCAAATGGATCCAAATGGTTTTGAATTGGGTTTGAATGAGTTTGGAAGGTATTCATACATGTATATGAGGCTTATGGATGCTTGGAAACTCTTAAAGCACTTCTTCAACATTCATTTATAATCAGGGAAAAATGGGAAACTTTACTAATCAAAATCAAGGTTCAAAACCCCAAGGGTAGGGGCAAAGATGACTTCCCAAACACTGCAAGACCTCCCCAAATTTCAGAACATAGACATGGTACTGATAAAGGAATTCAATGGGATTCTCAATGCAACATCAATTAGTTTCTACAGGCTTCCGCAACTTCCATAAGTTAGGTGTTTGTATACTAGCTTTAACATAGGGGGAAATGATAGTAAATCTTCACAAATGGTTATGAAATTTAAGCATATTTCTCCCAATGCTTATCTAATGAATATGAAACTTCTTCAGAATATTAATGGTGCTCCATACGAAAATAATATATTGGAGTTTGACTGAACCATTCGAATTTGATACCACTTCAAGTGAAAATAACAAGGTATTGGAGAAATGACACCATTTAATCATAGTTTAGCATTTGTACATAAAATCTCTTGGAGTTTCGATCTGAAAGTATTATGATTAGTAAATACAGAGTACATATATCATATTACAATAATATTGGGCCTCAAGAGCTATCCCAAAGAGATCATCACCTCACCAAGTGCGCATCTCCTCAAGGAGCAAGAATATGACAATAAATGGGAGAGTAGTTGTAGATGAAAGATGAAGGAGATGTGATCACGAGATTCCCTGTAGATTCAAACTGCAACAAATGAATCCATTGTATCTCCAAATGAAAGTTCTGAATGGCCTCTCCAATTTCCGATTAGGATGGGAATCTTTCACCCTCGAAATCGGTGCTAAGGCAAGTAGAATAATACTCTACTAGCTCTCCTCTCCAAATGCAAAATGTAAAATGATCAAAAGGTACTCTCCTTCTTTTTCTTGAATTTTATAAAATTCCAAAGACCTCCTTATCTCGAATTCCATCCATGAGATTCATGCCAACTCAAATTAGGAAGAGATTCCAATGTATGCAACTTGTCCCTCCAATTCTAGCCTCCTCCTTCACTCAATTCGAATAGGTGTCTCTTTGGCTTCCCTAACTACCTTGTGCACCTTATTGGAGGCTAATTTTAGCCCTGACATGTCATGTATGTTAGATGTCATCCATCAGGTCTGATTTTGTCATAATTTTCATAGGCGTCTTCATCATTGGTGTCATAGAAGCTAGGGAATCTAGCCCAAGTGTCCCACTAGCTCCAAAATGTCTCTTCCTCTTCCATGGGAGTTACTCTTCCTCTACATTTCGAACTCATTGAGTCATGCCAATTATTATTCCCTTCCAACTCCCCCAAGAATAGTGGACTCCACCTTGGATTCGAATGGGCGAGAGTGGAATGCCATGTGGCATGGGGACACTAGCTTTGTGTGGGTCCCACACCACCAATGTGTCTCCATGACCAAGTGCCATCTTATTTTCTCATCATAAATATTTATTTAGCCCCATTTAATATATTTATGTCAAGATAATTCCATTTTGGGTTTATTAGTTCCCTTATTCCAAATCTAATGTTTCCACCCCAACCTAGGAAACTAATAGATTGGTCGAATTTTCCCTTCTTGAGATTTATTTGAATGGGGACATCACAATCCTCCCCAACCAAGATTGCTTTCCCTCAAGAAATCTCAATTTAGGATTTTGAAAACTTGTTCCTCCTTTATCAAGTGGCCTTCCATGAGGAATGTCTCCCAAAACCTTGTCATTCTCGTGTTTCATGCTGTGGGATGACACTACTTGATTCGGATAGGTGTGCATTCCTCTCAATACCCTTTGTTTTCCTTCTGAATATTTGAATCTCATTTCAGGGATTTGATAGTTCACTGTATGTTCCCCTATAGAGTACATTCATTTCACTCCCAAGACCACATTAGTATCAGCAACATCAACCACATAAAAGCTATCAAAAAATGTTTAATTACCTATGGTGAGTTGTAGCTTTGGAATCCATGTTTTGCACTCCATAGTATAATGACCTAGAATGATGACTGTGAAGCCATCGAATAGTTCATCGGGTAGCTTTCACCTCTACACCATGGTTGCATCAATTAAATTATGTGTGGCTCCTCCATCCACCAATACTGAAACCCTTTTTCCTTGTACAGCTCCTTGGCATCAAATAGTGTGGAAATGAGGAACTCCTAGTCTCCCTTTGTCAGGTAATCGATGATATTCTTCTTTTTTATCTTCTTCTGTTGTGGCATATCCCTCTTCTTGGGATGAAATATGTCCTCCTTCCTCCATACCCCTTTCATACTCAACATCAAAAAATACTTCAATGAATTGTGCCTTCCCCTTAGCACATTTAAATGCCCTCGTACCCATGGTTGGAAACATGTGTAACATAGTTTCTTTCTTTTGAGTTCTTCCTTGCTTGGTACCTCTTTCTTATCCTTTCCAATTTCATCTTCTTTCCATGGCCTCTTTTCAAATCTGAATTGGGAAGGAAAAAGTTGGTATTGGGGGGAACCCTTATCATTGGTAGCACATTCTGCAAATCTCTTGCCAAGTTCATGGCATCCTTCAATGAATTAGGTTTGTGGGATTTAACTAAACCTTTTAAGGGTTCATCCAAACCTTCAGTAAAGAGAAAGACTAATCTTACGATAGATATATCAACCACCTTGACTGATAGTCTTTGGAATTCGGACATATACTCAACAGGGGTTCCAACTTGCTTCAATTGGGCTAGTTCTTTGAAAGGCAATTATGGGTCTTTTTGCTCAAATATTTCTAATACCCTTTCAAGAAATTATCCATATGTTGTAACCTAATCATGTCCCAAAGTTTTCAGACCATGGAACCACCAATCAATGCCTTCTCCTTCGAGATGCAAAATAGCCATTTTTAAAGCATCCTCTTCCACCATTGGATTCAACTGAAAATACACATCTAGTTTTTGTACCCAAGTATTTGCAGAACTTTGAGGTGAGCCATCAAAAGTGGGAAGGGGCATTTTTCCAATGGCATAATTCAATTATTTATTTTCAAATGGAGTCCTATTACCTTCCCTCATTTTGAGTTTGTTTGAAACATTAAAATATTGCTCAAAGGGTAGAGTCCTTCTACAATCTTCACTCAACTTTTCCCATTCTTTTACAACTTCCTGTATATCAAATTGGGTGTTAGGTTCTTATTTGGCCACAAGAAATTCAGGTGTAGTAGGATTTACTAAACTCTGAAATTCATTAGGTCTATTATGAGGGCCTATCCTTGAGAAAATGTTTTCACCCATTGCCTTCTTTTCCTCAAAAGAAGAACTACTGTTGCCTCCTATTGCCTGATTGCTTCCAAGTTGACTAGCCAACAATTCAAACCCTTTCATGATCTATTTTTTCATGTCTTCAAAGAATGGTTTCATGAATTTAGTAAATTCGTCTTTATCCTCTGAGGTTCCCTTCTCATCCCGAGCCATAGTTTCAATAGAATACATCTCTTCTCCTTCTTCTTCCTCTTCACCAAAAGCACTTTCAGTTTAAGTTTGTAAGGGTGGGGGCTGATTTATTTTGCTTCTTGTCTTCATAAATGGTCATCCACATCAGGTGAAAGGACTATTCTATGATACCACTTGTAGTGTCTCTTTTTAAGAATTTGCAAACACTAGGAAAAATTGCACTTTTTGGCCAATTCGACCCTTATACTAGTATTGACTCAACTGCTTCCAAATGGCTCCAAATGGTTTTGAATTGGGTATGAATGAGTTTGGAAGGTATTTAGACATGTAGATGAGGCTTATGGATTCTTGGACACTCTCAAAACACTTCTACAACATTCATTATAATCAGGGAAAAATAGGGAACTTTACTAGTCAAAATCGAGGTTCAAAACCCCAAGGGTAGGGGACAAAGATGGATTCCCAAAAACTGTAAGACCTCCTTAAATTTCAGAACAAAGACATGGTATTGATAAAGGAATTCAATGGAAATCCTAATCAATCATAAATTAGTTTCTATAGGCTTCTGCAACTTCCATAGATCAGGTGTTTGTATACTAGCTTTAACATAGGGGGAAATGATAGTAAATCTTCACAAATGGTTATGAAACTAAAGAATATTGATCCCAAATATTATATAATGAATATGAAACTTATTCATCATATTAATGGTGCTCCATACAACAATAATATATTAGAGTTTGACTGAACCATTCGAATTGGATACCACTTCAAGTGCAAATAACAAGGTATTGGGGAAATGCCACCATTTAATCATAGTTTAGAATTTGTACATAAAATATCTTGGAGTTTCGATCTGAAAGTATTATGAGCAGTAAATACAGATTAGGGAGTGTGCACGAAGTTGAGGGACCTTTTAGATGCAATCGGTAAATGCGAAACGCGCGAGAATTGTGTAAATAAACAACGCTCGCGCGTTATATAAAACTAGGTATGGCGGGCTCCGAACCTGCCATGTCATTTAACATGTAGGATAGGATCAAAAAACGCTCGAGAGTTATGGTCAATATAAAAAAAATAAACAGTGCCACGGTATGGTTAATATAACAAAAAAAAAAACAGTGCCGTAGTATTATTTTTGTTATATTAACCATAACGCTCGAGTGTTATGGTGATCTATGGTTAATATAACAAAAAAAATACCGTGGCACTGCTTATTTTTTTTGTTATATTAACCATATATCACCATAATGCTTGAGCGTTATGGTTAATATAACAAAAAAAATACTGTGGCACTGTTTATTTTTTTTTTATATTAACCATACTGCGGCACTGGTTATTTTTTTTTTTTATATTAACCATACCGTGACACTGTTTATTTTTTTTGTTATATTAACCATAACGCTTGAGTGTTATGGTGATAACAATAATGCTCGAGCGTTATGGTTAATATATATAAAAAAAACAGTGTCGTGGACCACGAGACTGTTTTACCCATTGTGCTACCCAAACGCGAACGCTCGAGCGATTTCGCCTTCCCAAAACGCATTAGAGAACCTCAACTAAGGAGATTTGGAGGCTCAACAATCCCAAATTCATCTTGTAAGAACGATTGGAAAGGTAAGCATCTAAATCGTTTCCTCATCTCGTCATTAAGTTTATAAATTTTTATGTTTCCCTAATCTAAAAATATTTGTAAGTGAAATGCCAAAACTTAAAATTTTAAAATTTTAATGAATTTTACATACACCCCATTAGACACAATGGCTCAATGATCACATCAATCATCATTGCCACCTAAAAATATTTGTAAATCAAATGCCAAAACTTAAAATTTTAATGAATTTTACATCCACCCTGTTAGACACAATGGCTCACTGATCACATCAATCATCATTGTCACCCAACATATCTATCTATAACACCATTTTGATTATCATTAATTTTCATAACCCAAGCAAGCATTATGTCCCTGTTTCATGCTGCCCTAGATCAACATTTTGTTCAACGTATGTAGCCCCAATAATCATGAATTCATTCTGTCCATAAATATCATCAGCATCTTAGTTTTTACACCAGCAGCACATCAACATACTGTAGCCCCAATTAATCCAAAGATAAAGGTTAAACTCTAATTTCTACTATTTCTCCATAAACACCTAAACGTGGTCTTCATACCCACATCATCACCATTTTCTTTTGCTTCCAGCATGCCCGCACTAGCTTGTAACTCATGCCTGCAAGGGCCATATTTATGCCTTTGAACATGCATGCATCTAGACCTTCTTCAATTTCCCTCATGGGCGTCTTTTCCATGCCTCCAGGATGTCCACAGCTTCCACAAACATGCCCGAATATGCACCTTCAAGATACCCACATGTCACCTTGTCCACATGCCCGCATTTCCATCGGCTTCATTTCTAGAGGCCCACAGATGCCATAAGGGATGCCCGCAATCTCCTTTCCAAGTGTCAAATTCAAGCTTCTTTGTTTACTTCATGCTTCTTTGTTCATGTAACTTGTTATCTCCAAGTCATCCTTGTCTAGGGTATTAGGACCAACTCCAAATGACCACAGTATGGATCATTTGGCTCATTAGGTGTGCCAATTCCCATCACCTTGTCTTTTGTCTTGTGTTTTCCAAGTCCTTGTCAAGTCACCTTGTCTTTTATCTTGTCTTTTCCAAGTCCTTGTCAAGTCATCTTGTTTGCTTGTTGTCATGCCATTTACACCTTTGTCATTAATGTTGTCATCAATGACAATCGTATTCATAAGATAATTTTGTCAGCTGCAACTCACTGGGATGCACCAACACCCCAACAACCATAGATTTACTAATGATATTTCAGACTCTTCTTAAGTCTGCAGATTACATACATCATCAACCAGAAGCCCTTGTTTGTTTCCAAAGCACTTCATCATTCTCATTAAGAACTCATTATTCAATATAACTTCATTCTGTCCATCAACAAATATCACCAATTAGATCACATCTTCATTATGTCATCATTATTCATGTCATATCAATTTGCTGCCATATCTCCATTCATACACTTTACACTGTCCATATGCACATCACAACATTATGCCCATATCATTAGTCATCTCTTCATCATTCTACCAGCATGTCTTCATTTTGTCCATCGATAGGCTACCTCAGTTTAACTAATAAAAATACATATCTTTACCACATCATCATGGTCTTTATGCCCGCATGGTCTCCACCCTTATTCCCTCAATGACCCATAATGTATGCCTGCAATGGTCATATGAAATGATATTTATGTTTGTAATGTATGTCTGAGATGATATTTATGTTTGTAATGTATTCGTTCTTGCACAAAGTTTGTACATTTTTCATTTTTGAGAGATGTCATTATAGCACATGTATATGTTTCTAATTATTTTTATTTTTATTTTTTGTTTGCAGTGATGACCATGGATGCCCACACTGACATCCAAAGAGAGATTCAGAGGCTCAGAGAAATTCGAGCCTCAATTACTATTGTTGATGAGAGGCATGTTATGCTTGCATCCAATTTGGATGCAATTATAGAGACCTTTCGTAGGTCTAATGGTGCTTTGCAAGATATTGCCACATTCAAAGAAAGAAAGAGGCAACAATATGCGGATGGACTTAGCTACAAAGAAGTCAAGAAGTTGAAAATATCAAAAGAACAAATATTTTCCCTGTTTAGAAATCCATGGGATGGTGAAGTCCCTAATGCAAACAAAAGGCACATTTCTATCGAGTGGTGTACATATCAACCATTCATAGATAACTGGGTGGACCGATGGTACATGGTGTTTGATGCACCACCACACAACAACAGGGAAATGCCTTTGTATTTTATGAGAAAGACGTACGTAGAGTTTGTACTGGGGAAGCATGTTAACTATTTTGATATCTTGGAGTACCAGGGTGTTGGGATGGGGATGCCTCAGCAACGTCCCAATGCGAGACACATAGATCTCGATCGCCTAGTAGCTCCACCTCGTAGGAAGCAACCCAATCTAGATGTGCCACCTACACATCATTTAGTGACAGAGGCACATGAGTCATTCCTACTGTTGGCATAGGCGGTTGTTCGCCATAGGATGTATCTTCATGGTACAGATTAGGTAGGGCCATCAGAGCCACCATCCATGGGTGGAGTAGAGCCACCACCTGTCGGTGGGGTAGATACACCACCTCCTAGTGGGGTAGAGCCACCACCTTCCAGTGGTCGGTGAGCATCTAGTAGTGGCACTGCACCTACACAGCATGAGCACAACCATCAGCCCCACCCATGCATAGTATGCATCCATCCTTGCTTTGGTCCTGTCTAAACAGATGATACCTTTACTAGGTATTTCACACAGGTGAGTAAGTGGTTAACAATTTAGTGTCATTTTTAAATTATTTTTCCTTACTATACACATATATATAGATTGCTAATATTTTTAATGGTTTTAAAACTTGTAGTTACTACAAGAAGGGAACGGGGTTGAATACATTTGCACTGATGATGCAGAGCATAGTCCAAGGCCCATGCACCAGCACAGCATGATGATGATGATGATGTTGCCATACTTTCAGTGACAACAACTCACAATGAGGTAACTATTTCAACATGACATTATTTTAATACATGAGTAGATCCATTTAACAATTTAGTGTCATTTGTAAATTATTTTTCCTTACTATACACATATATAGATTGCTAATATTTTTAATGATTTTAAAACTTGTATTTGCCACAAGAAGGGCATGAGGGCCAAGAGGCTCATGCAATAGAACCTTCTGAGTTACAAGATGTTGTCATACCTTCAGCGACAACATCTCATGCTGAGGTAACTATTTCAACATGACATTATTTCAACACATGTTATTTTTTTATCACATGTTACTTAATCAATGCTACACGATCTAATATTTACAATTTTCTAAATTTTAGGTTGTAGATCCCCATCAAATGGAAATGATTTCATCTGGTGAGCTCCCCACTAGTGGGAATACAATCAATAGCGTGTCCGCGGAGACACAATGGACAACAGATCGTTTCTTAGAATTGATTGACGTATACAGTACATCGGTATGTATTTCATCATTTTCAGTTTGTTAATACATGTTATTCCATTGACCAATGCATTTCTAACTATGTCAGTATTGGTGATTGTAGCCACCAGCAAATATATATTCGAGACTGTCAGTAGTTCGATCTCCCTGTAGTCCCAACGTGCAAAAGGGACAAGTGTACAAGAGAGTCTCCACTCCTAGAAAGAATGTGGATGTCCTCTATAGTGGACACATGAGAGATCCATCTACCCATGACCTAACAAAGGTCATTGATGCTGCAGTTAGTGCCGCATCTACAATAGCCACGAGTCATACGGAGGTAACTATTTGGACAATCACAATGCATAGTATTTAACCATGTTACTATATTGTTTATTCATCCATGTCTAACTATTTCTCCATTTGGTGATTGTAGCCATTAGCAGCAGAAGTGCCCGGCCCCTCTGCTCAATCCATGGTTCTGACCGGGTCTCCTCTTGCGGTGAGATGTTCATTAATGACCAAGTTTTTTTATTCAATTTACCCAAACACGTTGATCAATGTTGAATTGTTGAATTAATTGAGATATGATCTTTTATTTGCAGAGCACAACTATAGAGATGCCTTCCCTGAGCACACCGCTCACATCTATACCCCATGAGGACTTAGTGAGTGTTTGTCATAAATAATTTGGCCATAAGTTAATTTTTTAAGTTTGTTGATGGTACGGTATTAGTGTAGTTATTTGATAAAAATAATGAATTTTTTTGCAGACTTCTGAGATTCCGAGCGATCCCAGGGAGATGGTCGATAGAGGAAAGTCGGGGAAAAACAAGAGAAAGCTTGATTTTTGATGTTGCATAGTCTTGGATAGATGTATTTTGACATACATGTACACATTATTGTACTTAGGGATACATGTACATTGACAGGCCATTTGAGGGCCGGCTACTTTCCCATATTTTGTATTACAAACATTCGACTATCAATATATTCCATATTTTCTCTTGAGTTTCGACTTGTGCTTGTGATGATTCATCTCTTCCACAAATTGATAAATTATGCTATTGAAATTTATAAAATTACATTTCAATCAATATTTATTCTCTTACATTTATTGCATTGATCAAGTAACATCTCACCATTGTGTTATGAAAACATTATCTTAATGGAAAAAACTAATAATATCTTTCAACAGTTCAATGAACTTAGCACATGCATGATAATTTGATATCTAATTTAAAATTGTGTTTTGTTGTCAACTCCAAGGGTTCATACCCATTGATCATGATTATGATTGCAAGGAAAATATGTTGCAAGGAAAAAACCTATGTCATAATAGTAACATGCTATGCATACCATCAATGTAATCCTATGACATTTTCAGACAGTAAGAGGAATTCCAATAGATGCTACACATTTAATCAATGCTACTGTATTTCATCAAACTATATGTACATGAGCATCTATGCAGTTTGATTGAATGACAAGGAATGCATAACTAAAGTGTAATACAATTCATTGGGCCTTCATGTACATATGGTCAAATATATGTAACAAATATACCCTAGTTTGTTAAAATATGCTAACCAATAGTTGGTCATGAATTCACTCTCATAATATCATTGAAGATATAAACCCTATCCTTACAAAAACCTAGTATGTGCTTTACCTCTTTCATATGTCCATTTTCCACCTATCATAATGCAAAAGTAATCATCAAACATCCATGGAGAATGAAATACCTAACTAGTTTAATGATATTCCTTGATAATGTTGTATTGATGAACGAAAATAAGATGTTCATGGTCCTATTTTTGTTTTGATAAATTGCACAAGTTTCATAATCATCATCATCACCCTCATCCTCATCCTCATCCTCATCATCCTCACCCTCATCATCATCTTCATCATTTCCATCATCATCATCTTCATCATTGCCATCATCTTCACCACCACCACCACCATCATCATCATCAACATCATCATCATCATCATCATCATCATCATCATCGTCAACATATTCATCATCACGATCATCATTCTCATCAACCTCATCATCAACATCTTCATCATCACCACCACCACCATCATGATCATCATCCTCACCCTCATCCACATCCTCACCATCATCATGATCATCATCCTCATCACCCTCATCCTCATCCCCATCATCATCCTCCTCACCCTCATCATCATCATCATCACCATCGCCATCATCATCATCTTCATCATGATCATCATCTTCATCACCACCACCACCATCATCATCATATTCATCATCATCATCATCATCATCAACATCAACATCTTCATGGTCCTATGTTTGTTTTTGATAAATTGCACAAGTTTCGTAATCATCATCATCACCCTCATCCTCATCCTCACCCTCATCATCATCATCCTCACCCTAATCATCATCATCATCACCCTCATCCTCATCCTCACCCTCATCATCATCATCCTCACCCTAATCATCATCATCTTCATCATGATCATCATCTTCATCACCACCACCACCACCACCATCATCATCAGGATCATCATATTCATCACCACCACCACCACCACTGTCATCATCATCATCATCATCATCATCATCTTCATCATCCTCACCACCACCATCATGATCATCATCCTCATCATTATCATGGTAAACCATCATCATCGTCATCATCATGATCATCATTATCATCACCCTCATCATAAACATCTTCATCATCACCACCACCACCATCATGATCATCATCCTCACCCTCATCCACATCCTCACCATCATCATGATCATCATCCGTCAACAAGTGCCCGACGGACGATTTTGCAAAGTTGACCCCCGTGTGCAAAACTTGCACACTCCCTCACTGAGCAAAACCCTAGTTTCCAAGATGGACCTACAAGGTGATACATGGGCCATGGGACTAGTGGAGAGGGGCACCCCTAGCACTTTCCCAACATCTTGAATCCAACAGCGCTGACGGTTCGTCGATCCGAGCCACGGTCTTCATTCTATGGCTTGTTCTGTCTCGCATCCAAAAGGCCTTCAGGGACACCTGCTGGATACCTGTCGGGGCCATAGAACTCCAACCATTCAACAAAACCGAGTTTCAAGGAGACATGCAGGTGTGTCTAGGATGGTTCCAGCTAGGAATGCTAGCCACAAGTGCCTGGTGGATGATTTTGCAAAGTTGACCCTCGTGGGGAAAAATTGCACAGTCCCTTACTGAGAAAAACCCTACTTCTCAGAATGCACCTACAAGATGACACATGGGCCATGGGACCGGCAGAGAGGGGTACCTCTAGCACTGTCCCGACGTCTTGAATCCAACGGTGCCGACGGTTCGTCAATCCGAGCCACGATCTTCATTCTATGGCTCGTTCCGTCTCGCATCCAAAAGGCCTTTAGGGACACCTGTTGGATACCTGCTGGGGCCATAGAACTCCAACCCTGCAACAAAACCGAGTTCTAGGGAGACATGCAGGTATGTTTAGGACGGTTCCAGCTGGGAACTCTAGCCACAAGTTCCCGGTGGACGATTTTGCAAAGTTGAACCTCGTGGGAAAAAATTGCACACTCCCTCACTGAGCAAAACCCTAGTTTCCAAGATGGACCTACAAGGTGACACATGGGCCATGGGATCGACGGAGAGGGGAACCCCTAGCACTATCCCGACATATTGAATCCAACGACGCCGACGGTTTGTCGATCCGAGCCACGGTCTTCATTCTATGGCTCATTCTGTCTCGCATCCAAAAGACCTTCAGGGACACCTGCTGGATACCTGCCGGGGCCATAGAACTCCAACTGTGCAACAAAACTGGGTTCCGGAGAGACATGTAGGTGTGTCTAGGATGGTTCTAGCTGGGAACTCTAGCCACAAGTACCCGGTGGATGATTTTTCAAAGTTGACCCCTGTGGGAAAAAATTGCATAGTCCCTTACTGAGCAAAACCCTAGTTTGCAGAATGCACCTACAAGATGACACATGGGCCATGGGACTAGTGGAGAGGGGCACCCCTAGAACTGTCCCGACGTCTTGAATCCAATGGCGCCGATGGTTTGTCCATCGGAGCCACAGTCTTCATTCTATGGCTCGTTTCATCTCGCATCCAAAAAGCCTTTAGGGACACCTGTTGGATACCTGCCGGGGCCATAGAACTCCAACCGTGCAACAAAAACGGGTTCCAGGGAGACATGTAGGTGTGTCTAGGATGGTTCCAGCTGGGAACGCTAGCCACAAGTGCCCGGTGGATGATTTTGCAAAGTTGACCCCATGAGGGAGTGTGCAATTTTTTCCCACGGGGGTCAACTTTGCAAAATCGTCCACTGGGAACTTGTGGCTAGCGTTCCCAGCTGGAACCGTCCTAGACACACATGCATGTCTCCCTAGAACCCAGTTTTGTTGCACGGTTGGAGTTCTATGGCCCTGACAGGTATCCAGCAGGTGTCCTTGAAGGCCTTTTGGATGCGAGATGGAATGAGCCATAGAATGAAGACCGTGGCTCAGATCGACGAACCATCAAATCCATTGGATCCAGGATGTTAGTACAGTGCTAGGGGTGCCCCTCTCCTATGGTCCCATGGACACTGTCTCACCTTGTAGGTCCATCTTGGAAACTAGGGTTTTGCTCAGTGAGGGAGTGTGTAATTTTTTCCCATGGGGGTCAAATTTGCAAAATCGTCCACCGAGCAGTTGTGGCTAATGTTCCCAGCTGGAACTGTCCTAGACACACCTGCATGTCTCCCTGGAACCCGATTTTGTTGCACGGTTGGAGTTCTATGACCCCGACAGGTATCCAGCAGGTGTCCCTAAAGGCCTTTTGGATGCGAGACGGAACGAGCCATAGAATGAAGACCGTGGCTCGGATCGATGAACCATCGGCATTGTTGGATTCAGGACATCGGTACAGTGCTAGGGGTTCCCCTCTCCGCCGGTCCCATGGCCCATGTGTCACCTTGTAGGTCCATCTTAGAAACTAGGATTTTGCTCAGTGAGGGAGTGTGCAATTTTTGCACACGGGGGTCAACTTTGCAAAATCGTCCGTCGAGTACTTGTGGCTAGCGTTACCAGCTGGAACCATCCTAGACACACCTGCATGTCTCCCCGGAACCCGATTTTGTGGCATGGTTGGAGTTCTATGGCCGCGACAGGTATTCAGCAAGTCTCCCTAAAGGCCTTTTGGATGCGAGACGGAACGAGCCATAGAATGAATACCGTGGCTCAGATTGACGAACTGTCGGCATCGTTGGATTCAGGACATCGAGACAGTGCTAGGGGTGCCCCTTTTCACCGGTCCCATGGCCCATGTGTCATCTTGTATGTGCATTCTGCAAAATAGGGTTTTGCTTAGTAAGGGACTGTGCAATTTTTTCCCACGAGGTCAACTTTGCAAAATCGTCCGTCGGGCACTTGTTGACGGATGATGATCATGATGATGGTGAGGATGTGGATGAGGGTGAGGATGATGATCATGATGGTGGTGGTGATGATGATGAAGATGTTGATGATGAGGGTGATGAGAATGATGATCGTGATGATGACGATGATGATGGTTTACCATGATAATGATGAGGATGATGATCATGATGGTGGTGGTGAGGATGATGAAGATGTTGTTGATGATGATGATGATGATGATGATGGTGGTGGTGGTGGTGGTGATGAAGATGATGATTAAGAAACTTGTGCAATCTATCAAGTTGTACCAATTCTGTGCAATTTATGAATCTATCAAGCTATCAATGTATGGATGCAATAGTCAAAATATTAATGTCAATACTCAATGAGACCACGAAACAAAATAATAGCATACATGTACACCACATACCTATAACATAATACACAATGAAACAAGCAAACCACGTACCAGATTACCTACCTATGGTCATTCGACTAGACCATTAAGATGACCTCGAATACCAATGGTTTGTTGTAACCTATCGTGCTTGGAATAAGGAAATAAGTATCGTGCCTTTGATGAGTTCTTCCTTGGCATTGTTTGCAGCTGGAGGTTTGTGCCAATAACTAAGTGTGTATAATGGTATACAATCCCACATGGTCTATAATGTTCATATGTATACCCTTGTCTATTTGCTGAGTGGGAAACCTGGTTCAAATATTCTCCCTTTATAACCATCGACCCAATTGGAAAATCAACTCCCTCAGAGTCCTGCAATGGGACATTTAGGGTTTGCTTCCCCTCTAAGCAACATGCTAGCCAATAGTCAGTGCACCATGTATTGCATCTTGGGGAAACCACTTCGTATATGTGACCTGGAGAAAATATAGTTCCAACGTTTTAGTCAACTAATTAGACACAACTAGTTGTCAAAAATATCAAAAATATACACAGCTAATTAGACACAACTAGTTGTAAAAAATATAAAAATATTAATCGAACCTGGTTGTACGAGATATGATATGTGGTCATAGTCTGGTGAAATACTTGATTGGTCCTACTCCAACTGGGATAATTCTGTAGCTATTTGTTGACCAATGGGGAGTGAGACACGGTCCCAGCCGTCAACCCAATCCATGGGTTCACATTCGTCCCATTCACCACTACTGCATGGAGAACAAAAACATGACAGTTTCCTTGTCCACATTTCAAGTATAGCATTCTCCGACGTTCTAACTAAATGAAATGCATGAGTTCCTCTGATGGTGTTGCACTCATATAACTGTGAATGATCTACATCCACGACCTCCCAAAAATATCTAACCACATGTGCTTTCCTGGTTGAGTGATCTTCCTGCCTTCTTGCTCCCTCCCCCATGACTGAAGCACACCATTGAACGATGGTTTTGCATTTCGGATGATAGTTCCATTTGTTAACTTCATTTCTTTCCTGCGTAATGCAATCTTTATGCACGCACCTGCTCCATCGTGTTCACCATTTCCATGTCCGGTCTCAAAATAGTTCCACATATGTGGCACCTTGTGCCTTTTGTGGGGCATACACAACCATTGGAAGACACGGACATTTTTTAATTGCCCTGCACAACCGTCAGACCAAATCCAATGTTGTTCCATCCATATATTGTTATCCTTCAAGTGATTGTAGAAGATTTGAAAGCTGTGTTGTACAAAAGCCAAGTCGTGACACCTGTCATCACTTATGTAGAAGTGATACTCCTTCAATATAACTATGTTGTCTTCAGTACTATCTACCCCATGTCTATAGGTGATATGGACCATTAGGCTGACCTGGTCCGAGTGATAGTATTGACTATGAATCTCATTTTGCGGTTGAAGAGTGTAGTTTTCCACAAAATCGACCACTGACAGGATAGTCCCGATAGGAAATGTATCCCTGCACGTTCTAAACTGTTCATCTTGCCAACGAGCCACATGCATATTATTTACATATTGTTGTGTCTTTTCAAAGAATTCCTCCATGAAGTCGCAAACCCGTACCTGGTATATCAATAATAAAGACATTATATCAATAGATTGTTACATATGAAATTGCAATCTGAAGAAAAAAATAGTATCCAATAGCTCATTACCAACCTGAGAAGTGACCAATTGTATTTTTTTTCTTTCGTTCCCTCCATCAATATCATACGTGTCATATTTGAATGATTGCAAGTTCACCTCCTGCCTCCCAAGTTCATGCTCATTGGTCACATGTATGCATTTTTCCAATAATGTGAATCCACCACACCCTGGGCATGTCCCATCTATGCAATTTTTTTGATAAAATGTGTAATCGTTTGGCCTGCTACACAAAATGCTATGAATAAAGTCTCTAGATGGAATCAGTGGTAATGCAGCTGAGCATTCCTACACAAGAGTGTTATGCAATACACGAAAAATATATGTATATGTGTCATAATAGTAACCATACTCAATGTGGTATCGACAAAAACATCATGTGTTACGAATTGTGTTTATTTTAACATACCATGGTTTGCATTTTTCAAATGATTTTTGGCCCAAGTCAAGTTCGTTATGTTCATTACTAAATCTCTCATATAATTATGTTTGTGTCATATCAAGAAAATGTTTAATGTGTGGTTCACGATCCTTTGAACCCCTTCTCAATTTTAATACATCTTTTTGGTTGGAAGAAGGTCTAGTGTTGTCATGCCAAAAAGCTTGCACTAATCCCTTTACCGCATCAATGAGCTTCATATCAGAGCGTGGCAACCTGCCAATGAAGGCCCAAACATCTGTTTGATCGGTTTCAAGTTGTTCTCTTCTAACACAATACCTACGAAGTGTCTTCACATTCAAATTAACAATTTTGGATGTAGGTTTAAGAAAACGAAGTGACCTAGTTCTTTTGTTAATGATTGATTGTGACAACACACGATGAGCCGCATTACGATCCTTTGAGCGAGATTTCTTTCCAATTGTACTAAATGCATCTACTAAACTTTTAACGATATGAGAACTTGGTTCTAACTTTTTGGCCATCTTTATCCCTAATGTTCTTCTAACAATAGTCATATGCCTAGATTTCAACAATGATAAAAATAATTTGCACTTGTCCCGATCACATTTAGAATAAAAAAAGTTATCAAGTATTTGTCGAGTTTGATAAGCAATAGAATGTTTAGACAACGTACCTTCAAGTGAAGTAATGAAAGTTTCATCAACCTGTATACGTCTCGGAGTTCTTCGGCGTGCATTTGCTAATGGAGGTAAGGGTGTTGGAACTGGAGCATGTACACCATCACCAGGACGCTCTGGCGTTTCCATAGGAGCCCCTTGTCTTTCATTCTCTTGGACGGTCTCCATAATATTTGCTTCTTCCATTGGAAATCCTCCACTCAATGCCTCTCTAACTTCGTCACTTGTATAACCACTACCCAACAAGTCATTCGCTACCATATTTTGAGGTTGACTTGATGTGGGAATTGAAACATCACCCGATGAGCAGCTACATCTTACTTCTTCACTAGTGCCATGGGGTGCTTGTTCATCAAATGTTGTTGAAATTGAGGGCCCCTCTAGTGAATTTCTTTGTATTTCTTGAGGTGGATGGGTAGGAATGACCGTGGCATCATCTACGGTTGGAATTGGATGAGTTTCCATAGAATGCCTTCGATTCCACATGTCCAATCTTTTCTTTTCTCTAACTTCTTCCATGGTTTCTTGAGGCTTCTCTTTCCTTGCCGATTTCCTTTTTTGATTGCGTGAATTCCCCATGACCACAATGAGCAATACTAAGAAAATAGATCCTAGAGGTGTGCTCAATTATTCAAATATCCAAATTATTTCTCAACTATGAATATAGGTTCTTCAAGCTTTCTCTATTGTCAATATAGATACTTCCTCAATTGTAAATATAGATGAACATCAATCTTGCTCAAATGTGAAAGTAAATTTTCTACCTCACTTGTAAATTTTCTACCTCAGTTGTGAATATAGAAAATTCTTCATTTGTGAATATAGAAATTTCAAGCTTGCTCAATAGGGAATGTAGATTCTTCTTCAACTGTGTTCATATAGATTCATCAAACTTGCTTGACATTGTTAATATAGAATCACCTTGAAGCTTGAAATTGTGAATGTAGAATCCTCTTGAAGCTTGAATTTGTGAATGTAGAATCCCCTTGAAGCTTGGTAATTGTGAATGTGGAATCCTCAATTCCAAATGCCAACTGTAGAATCCTCTTCAAAC